>VZRV01000950.1:250756-363683 GCA_013398115.1 Falcunculus frontatus
CCCCAGGAGATTTGAGCAGAAGAAAAAAGGGACACTTCCTGTGTCTCCACTGGCTTAAATATGGAAATTTCGAGAAGCGTGACTGGTCAAGAGATCTGTCCATCAGACTCAGGGTCAACCCACGACAAACAATAAATGTGCTTCCTTCACTGAGTGACATGGGAACTCAAGATCAGCAGAAGGCAAAAAGTTAAATCTTGGTCTTCCAAACACTTCTGTTTGTGCTCAGCTTTAAGGCTGTGTCTATGTTTGTCGCTGTTAATGGCATTCCTCAGGTACTTAGAGGTGAATTGATTTTAAAAGCTTGCAGGTGTGTAGGCTAATAGCATCCCAGTACTGGACCATACAAGAAGAAAAAGAAGTGTATCCCAAAATGTACCATATTAATTCAACAAATGTATTTAAGTTCTAATTATTTATAATATTTCAGAGTATATTAGTAACTGTTCTGCAACATACTGATAATAGTAATGAAGTCTGAGTAATTCAAGATCTAATTACATCATCTTGCTATTGGGTTGTGCTTAGAAGTAGAAGAGAAAGCACCAATATAAGTTCGAACAACAAAATATGATTCAGCAAAAATGCCAGTTGCACTAGATTTCTAAAACTTTTAGGAATATTGAGTAGCAAGTATCTCTGCTTGTCTTAATAGGTGGGATTATTTAGGTTAAATGGATAACTTGGAGTCTTGGCTTACTCATAGTATTTGTGGTAAGAAAAGCAGACTGTCCTGCAATTTGCATTTATTGTATTCAGCACCCACAAAACCCTCCCAAATCTGCTCCCCAATACTTTATCCATGGAAGAGGCTTTGCTACCCTGCGTTGATCAGGTTGGATCAGCATAAACTAGACCTGGCGTACACATGGTATTGTGGCATTGATCATCACAGCTGTGAAGGCTAGTGCTAGCACCAGCTGTGGTTTGGCAGGCACACTGATGGGGGGCCCAAGGGTTTGTCTTGACTGGCCTGGGTGACGAGCACCATGAAGAAAAGATTTCTGTCACAGCAAGCAAAGGCCAGATCCCTAAGAAGGTCTTCCTACCAAAATACCAGGGTGGTGAAAAAGGCTCTCATGATGGGCAGCTGTGTCTGACATGGCTTCCCTTGCTTGCCTTGTGTTGCCTATTTTGTAGTGCTCTCCTTTACCTCCTCCCTAGTGCTGTCATGAAGAGATCACCAACATGTATCCTTTACAAACAGATCAATAGACCAAAAAAGGTTGATCATTAGGAAGATAAGACCTCCTTAGCACATCGCCAATTGTTTTATGATGTTTCTGATTAATGATTCTATTTTAGCCATTTCAGTGCTCAGCAGTCTTCATTCGTTAGTGTTGATGGTGGAAGTCCATGCCTTGCCCAAATCTGAGTTATTTTGACCAACAAACGTGAATTAAAATCAATAGAAATGTCATTAGCATCCCAGTACCGTGAAAGATAATACGAACATTTCTCATGCATTCAGTTTATTAAAATTTGCTAAAGTGTGAAATATGTATGACAAGTAATGATGTTTTAATCTTTCACCAAGGTAACAATTGAAAGCTGATTGATTCCATTCAGTAATTATAAAATCAAAATGATGGAAGATTGTAATCAAGAAGGATTCTGTCTCATACTTTGTCATGCCTCCATGCAAGATAAAATTCTTATTTGTAACATCTCTTTTATCTGAAAAGAAATCAAACTCCTATTTGCCCAGTTTAAATCTCATGGCTAGTTGCACCACAAACATTTTTTTTTAAACTCTGATGGGAAGAGAAAAGCAGCCTGCATCCACCAAAGCTGCCAGCTTTTCCAAGAGACTGCCGTGGGAGATCGTATCAAAGGCTTTACTAAAGTCCAGGTAGACAATATCCACATCCTTTCCCTCATCCAGCAGGCAGGTCACCTGGTCACAAATGGAGATCAGGCTGGTCAGGCAAGACCTACCCTTTGCAAACCCCTGGTTGTCCTGTATGTGCTGTATGTTCACTCTCAAGAGGATCTTTATTCCATAAACTCCCCCAGCACCAAGGTCAGGCTGACAGGCTGTAGTTCCCCAGATCCTCCTTCTGGCCCTTCTTGTGGATGGACACCACACTGTCCAGCTTCCAGTCATCTGGAATCTCCCTGGTTAGCCAGGACTGATGATAAGTGATGGAGAGCAGCTTGGTGAGCTCTTCCACCACCTCCCTCAGTAACCTTAGATGAATCTCATCTGGTGCCATACACACTTAGGACTGTCTAAATATCTCAGCAGGTCACTAACTACTTATTCCTGGATTTCAGGGGGTCTTTTCTGCTCCCTATCCCTGTCTAGCAGCTCACAGGACTGGTTGCCCTGAGGATATCCAGTCTTTCTGTAAAAGATAAAGGAAAAGAAGGCATCAAGTATCTCAGCCTTTTCCTCATCCTTGAGGAAAATGTTCCCCCCATGTCTAATAAAGGATGGAGACCTTCCTTGGACATCTTTCGTTTGAAGTATTTTTAAAAACATTTCATTATGTTTCAAAGCAATGACCGGATTGAGTTCTAGCTGAGCATTCATCCTTCTAAATTTCTATCTACATGATCTAACAATATCCTTGTACTCTTCTGGAGTTGCCTTCACCTTCTTCCAAAGGTCAAAAGTTCTCTTTATTTCCCTGAATTAGTGCAAAAGCTCTCTGTTCAGCTAGGCCAGTCTTCTTCCCAACTAGCTTGTCCTTTGGCACATAGCGATGGCCTGCTCCTGCACCTTTAAGATTTCCTTCTTAAAGTATGTCCAGCCTTCCTGGACCCGTTTGTTACTAAGGACTCTTTTCCAGGGAACTCTATGAACCAGTGTTTGAACAGGTCGAAGTCCAAGGTAAAGGATTGGTTACCCCCTTCCTTACTTCAACCCAATTATTTCATGATCCCTGAAATGATCCACATCTCCCCCCAGCCCTTCTTTGTTTGCAGTCAGCGGGTCTGTCAGGGCACTGACCCTGACAAGCTCACTTACAAAGTCAGGAAGTGATCTTCCACATACTCGAGGAACCTCCTAGACTGCCCCCTCTCCACTGTGTTGAGTTTCCAGCAGACATACAGCAAGGTAAAGTCTCCCACAAGAACAAGGGCTAGGGCTTGTGAAACCTCAGTCAGCCACTCACAGAATACTTCATCTGCCTTTTCATTCTGGTTGTGTAGTCTGCAACAGACTCCCACCAGTGTATCAGCCTTGATAGCCTTCCCCCTGATTCTTACCCACCTCAACCTTGTCATCACCGTCCTTGGGCTCTGTGCAGTGAAACACTCTCTGATGTACAACCCCACTCATCTCTTCTGGAGAACCATTATAACCATGATTGCAGCACTCCAGTCGTGTGAGTCATCCCACCATGTTTCCGTGATGGTGACTATGTCGCAGCTTTCCTGCAGCCAATGGCTCCCTCCTGTTTGTTACTTTGTTACCCATACTGTGTGCACTGGTGGGGATGACCTGCAGCTGGGCTACTCATTTCACCCCCAACACTGGCATGCCCACTCTAGGCTCATCTCTGCTGAGCCTGGTTTTATCATATTCCCCCTTCAAACCTGGTTTAAAACACTCTCAATCAGCCCTGCCAACTCACGGGCTAGAATCCTTTCCCCTCTTTTAGACAGGCAAACCCTATCTTGTTCCACCAAGCTCAGTGCCATATAAAATACCACATGAGCAAAAAAGCCAAAATTCCACTGGTGGCACCAGTCTTTAAGGCACATGTTGATCAGGTGGCTGCTCCTTTTGGCATTCTTCCCTGCTACTGCAGGAATTGAGGAAAACACTTATGTTCCTGTCCTTATAACTGGTCATCCCAGTGCCCTGAAGTCCTTTTTGATTGCCCGAGGACTTCTCAGTGTCAGTACTGCCAACCTGGGCAACAACAGTGAATAATAATCAGAGTGCTGACTCAGTTCAGGGAGTCTTCTAGTAATATCTCTCACCCAGGACCCAGGGAGGCAGCAGATTTCCCTGTGGAATGGGTCCTGTCGGCACATGAGAGCCTCAGTTTCTCTCAGAAGGAAGTCGCCTAGAAAACAATGGGGATTTTCCTTTTATATGCCTAAGGGGAAGACAGCATTTAAAATGTCAAGAAAAAAAATCAAATTTTTTTTGTTTTCTAGTGGCACAGCAAATGCAAAATCTCGCCCTGTGTTGTTAGGAAGAAGAAAATTTGGAATTATTTTCAACTGCAGCTTCTCACTGCAACATTTTTCTTGATGCAGGCTAATGGCTGACTGCTAAAAAAGAGGACTTCTCTGTTTCAGTTGTCTAATGGGATTTTTGGCAACCTGCTTGTTAGAAGGATTTTTTTTTCTTTAACAACATTGCTGTAGGAATGCATCTTCTAAATAGCCCGCTACATTATTTTGACATGACCTTCATATCTTTTGAACTTACAGTTTCTGGAATTCTTTTTCTCCCAATAAGAAGCAATGTTGCTGGGTGTGCTTTTTCTAATAAACTTTGATGGATGATCAGGAAAAAAAAAAGCTGTCCAGTGACTTGATAATTTCAGGGTCAAAACAGATTTTATGTGTTGATCTTCTTTCACTTGCTGATGCATCTGTTTGACCAAGCAGCTGGTGCATAAGATCTAGCCAGCAGCACACAGAACACATTAGAAGAACAAAGAGAATGTGAGATTAAACCAAAAAGAGGCAAAACCAGCATTTCCTCACTGTTCTGCATGAAGGCAGAAGCTGCTCCGAGAGGATGCAAACTCAATTTTCTTATTGGACTTGCGGCCTCTTCCCCCCATCAGATTATTCAAAGGTAAATTTGCTTTTCACTCTCTCAGAAAGACCATTTCCCCCTCACTGGTATATTTATTTATTAGTAACATTATTTGTAAAATGCTAACTTCATTGGCTGCACTGTTACGATGTTATCTCTATGTGCTTCTGTGAGAATGTAACAATGTCATGAAGAAAAATGATAAAAAAATGATGTGGGTACGTAAAATGGCATTGACAAAATGTAATAAATCACTGCTGAGCTGAAGAACAGACCTGCATGTGTAATGAAATACTTCAGCATTACATCATCGTTTATGTAACATCTGGCAGAGCCTTGTATTTCAGTGCTGCTTTGAATCAAGATCATTTTTTTCTCTCTGATAAAAGAGAAAAACAAGCCTCTAGGTTTTCCACATAGAAAACTGCAAAGAAAAAAAAAAAAAAGAGAAAAACAACCCTTAAAATACCCATGTCAGTTTTCCCCTGAGAACTTCTGCCATCTCCAACTGGATGCAAATAATATAATGACTGAGATGCATACAAAATAGTTAGCATCCTAGAGGACTTTTTCAGTTTTATAAGAGAAACATATTTTTAATATGAAGGGGAATTTTTGAGATTATTTAACCTAATAAGAGTTTTTCTAATTTACATCATTAGACATACCTTGGAACCAGACTTCTAGCAAAAAAACCTGCAGGTGTGAATTCTATGTACTTGAGTGTTTTCCACTTTGTGTTTTTTTAAAGGAGAATTGAATTATCTTTATTGTGGACTTCTGATCCTGTCTCATGCAGATGGGTGGGTACTACTTCAGTGTGGATTCCTCCATCCCAGGCTGCCAGCAGAGTCCTCCTCATTCCTAGGGTGAATCACTCTGCCTTGTTCACCTGTGGTGCCAGGCAGGGCAACGTGATGTGCTGGTAGAGTGAGAATTAGTTGAAATGTGTTTAATTGGCTGTTCAGATAGAAGAAATAAGAAATGTGAGTGTCTGCTGCAAAAGTGTCTGGATGACACACTCACCTGTCTGAAATCAGTAGAAATGTTGCCATTAATTTCTAGATTTCTTGGCTCTTGCCTTGTACCTCTTGCCTCTGAAGCTTTTGGGAGGTCCTGGTGTGGTGGTGGTAGTGCTGTGAGGGTGCTGCAGGGATCTAGGCTTCCAGCCTTTTCAGCATCTGACTCTCCTTCCCCAAACTTTTGGTGAGTGGCAGCTGCCCAGAGTGCAGAGCCAGGACTTTAACAAGAACTTGCTGTATCTAAATATAGGCTTTTATTCTTTATTTTTTTCAGTACTAGGAGGAAATAGAACAGTTTGTCAAAAAGAAATCACTGTTTATTTAGTTCCTTTTTGTTAATCAAATACCATACAGATAAGCCACCATTGCTGCATTTGCTCCTCTCCCAGGGATTTTCATATGGTATATTTGTCCAGCAGTATAGGACTGGCTGCTACATACATAGAGCTCGTTGCTACAGCTATTTTACTTCCCCTCCTTGTTTTCCCAAGGTTGGTACAGAATGGTAGATCTTGATATATGTCAAGTAAAATGCTATATCTGGGGTTTTTTTTCTGATGGCAGAAAAGGCAAAGGGAAGAGAAGCAGTCCCAAAACAGCAGTTACTGAAAACCTGATGAAGTGCAGTGTCTGGAATGCTTTTTTCTCTTTCTGAAGAGTAGTTAATTACTGAAAATATTGTTTCTTTAATTTTTTAAACTAGCAGTGACTTCTATTGATTTCATTTGGAGGAGAGAGGTGCTGAGGAGCATGAATATCATTGCAAGTAGGACTATATAAAACTGGCGAAGGCAGAGGAGGGAAGCAATGGCCATAAGATTCAGAGTCAGGATGTCTAATTCCTATTTCTGATTTTCGAGCAGGTGACTTTGGGAAAACAAATCACTATCAGGGGTGAAAGCTGGCCATGTGCTGGGCCACAGTGACTCTTTTTGGCAGCTGAGGCAACAGAGGGATGGTCTAGGATGGAATCCCCTCTTCCTAGCACCTGAGGATTTTGGATAAACAGGTTTTTCCCTTATACAAGTGTCATGGCAATGTACCAATGACCTATGGATTTCCAAGGGCAGGGAGAAACATTTTTACATCTCAGAGGCATGTCCATGATATTTTTGATCCTGGACATTCTAAGAGCAGAAGCAGACTGTCACATCAGTTTACTGAGCAGGGGTAGTGTAAGGTTAGAGAGCTAATGCTAGTGGATGCTAAGACCATCTTGAGGTGGAAATTGAGTTGTGATGATGACATATCAACCAACTCCCTCTCTTGTAATGAAAAATAGATTGCTGTGGTTTGAATGACAGACCTTCGCAGTGAGGTGATGTCTTCTCACAGGACTTTCTGTGAGACACCAAGTGAGACTTCCAGTGAGTTTAGTGGTTCCTTAGCATTTGCAGTTTGCACCTGTGCCCCTCATGCTGTGCAATGGCCAAAATTTGAATAGGTTAATAGAAGACTAAATTATCTAATGGTAGTAAGGTTGTTCCCCTGGGAAGGATGAGCTGACAATGCAAGTGTATCTATGAGCACCACTGAGAACTGGATTTCAAGGAGAACAGTCCTTTGATAAAATACTGTCTGAATGGAAGGTGATTTTTTTATCTCTGGTTGCTTCAATTTCTGCAGCCTCATCTGTGAAGAAACCTTGGACCTCTCCTGGCCTGAGAAGTCCCAGGAAAGGCAGGTAGGCAGCTTGCTTTCTCTTCCATATATTCCTCCAGTGGTTTGATCAACAGGAACTTTGGTCCTTAGCTTCATCCCTGTCCTCATGGGATCATAGTCCCAGTGTAAAGGCATGCCTCCATGTCGAAGACTGAGTAGCATATTAAGTAAAAGAGAACAAAGAGACCCTCTCTCTTGCTGTTCTTTACTTTGCCCATGGCAAGGACAGGAGCTGGTGAGGAGCTATAAGAATAATTGCTTTCCTCAAAAGTCAGTGTTGGATCTGCCTCTTGCGAAGGGATTGCCTTACCCACCTAAACAGTATGTGGACACTAGCCTACGTGGTCAAATTTGTCTAATTCAGTGTATGGCAAGGCTTTCAGGCAGTCCATTACTGTGCCAAGCAGGAGAGAGGATTTTACTCTTTAATGGACCACTAATGTGTTCAGGATCTAGTCAAGCACTAGGGCAGGTGCTAATACACACCAGTGGGACAAGATGAGAATGCCCAGTCTGCCAAGAAGATAAGAGCTATTCTGGAGAAGTGAAAGCAGTCACTCAGTGGGGAAGAAGGCTGAAATGGTGCTGGGGTGGCCAGAGGTGCCAGAGTTGGTTCACTACTGCTGCTGGATGAATGACCCCATTCCCTACAATCCCTAATGTCCTGTGACTTCACAGCAAGGGCAAGATGCCCTTGTGATTTTACTCTGTATGTGAGGAGATAAAGCATGGGTTTTTCCATTTCTATCAGCCTCTGTCTGTAGTAGCTTTGCAGCCATGCCACCTGTTGGGATGTATGACTACTTTATTCCCGTTTGCTTATGTGATGACTTGGTTCATCACAATTTCATCAAATTAAGGGTGAGTTGATGCTAGGGTCCAGGCACCTCCAGGATGGCAACCCTTAAAATGGATCCCACTCTCTGAAGGCCAAGGTACGGCTTGAGGTCTCCCTCACCTGTGGCCGCACCTTCACTGAGCATGGGCAGCTGTCCACTGTCACTGCCACCACTCTCCACCTGGACAAAGGGCTGTCAGTAATCACTGTGGCCACACTAGCCTGTGGGATCGGGCACAGTAACCAGTGAGCCTTTGACCATTGCTCAGCAATCAAAGCTTTGGATAATCTTGCTGAGTTAATCCACCACCTAGCAAATCTCCTGCTGGTGTAACAGATGAAGGAGCAGTAATGGTTGCAGGGAATGAATTTTGTGTGAGGATGCATAACAGTGGCATTTCAAATTTGTTTCTTTTCACTTCTTGACAGCTGTTTAGCATTTCACAGATGCACATATTGAAAATTTTCCCCATCATTTCTACATCATGAAGCTGCACTTATTTCCCAGATCTTCTATTTAATTCAGCCAAGCAATATTCAGTTACCTATTTAAAAAGGAGACTGTGGACAAACAAGGCTGGGCTGGAAGAAGAATTGGTTGGTTAAATCACAGCTGACTATGGAAAGGTGCCTCCATCAGGCTCTGCTCCCTGCTTCCCTTCCTCAAGATTTTGTAAGGCTGTAGGCACAGCGGAAAGCAGAAGGGAGGCAAATCCTTCATCTCCTACCCTGGCCTGTGCCTGTGCTGTTCCCACTAGGTTGATAGGACTCTTCTGGAAGGAGAAGTATTAAAGTGAATGGCTATCTTGATCAGTTGTTAGGCTAAAGATTACCACCAGCACACCATGTCAGGTCCATGCAAAATATTCAGAGAATTTCTGCTGTATGAGGTTGTTTCTGCCTTTTTTCTTCCCCGTGCTAGTCACTTAGGGCAACCTTTATTAAAACTACTGGGCTGTTCATGACTGCTCTTATATTGTGTTTTGTTTCCTTTGAGCTGGTGGTGTTCACATGCCAAGTTATTCCAAATTTATTGTAGATGAGATCAGAATCATACAATTATTCAAAACAAATAAGTTTTGGTTATATTTTTGGTTATTTTTTCACTTTTTTCTCTGCTATTTGATGGTTTGCTTCCAATGTTCCTTCCTGCTGACTTCCAATAGACGTTTCACTTTATAAACAACTGGATTGATTTCCAATATAGACTTTTACTTCCTTGAAAACAGATCTCCTCTGGGGAAACTGGAAGTTCTCTGTGTATATATTTTCTTATTTGTATTTACTTGGAGGAGTTTGAAGCCCAGAGACAAGATTTATGTCAACAAATCACTCTTCCTCTTATCCAATTTAGTTGTTTTAACATAATGCAATCATTTTCTAAATCAAACTGATGGAGCGCTTCCTAAAGGCATTACGCCAACTGTATATCTGGAATCGTATTTGCCTTCTTTTATTGCATTAGCACCAGGCTTGAACTTTTCAAATTTGCATTGTGCTTTGCAGAAGTTCTCAGGATATTTGAAGCAGTTCATAGAATCTGGTGTGTTTTAAACAGAGACTGGAGAGGGAATTATCGAGCAAAGCACGTGTAGAAATGAGATTTTGGTTTCATGGAACAAGTAGAAACCAGAATGAGTAAGCAAGAGGAATATTGCATTTTCTGGGTGGATTTGGAGGCACTGCAAAAGGGGGATGCTGTGTTACAACACTGATCCTGGGTGTCTCACAAGGCTTTCTAAAAGGTTTCACTTCTGCTCCTTGAAGAAGGTGCTGAGTAAGGATCTGACATACAGCAAAAATGTATGAGCAGAGTGTGCCCGGGGCAATGCACTTAACACCTGGGATATAATGTGATGATGCCTCTGCACTGGCTTTTGGCAAACATGTCTCTTGTTATTTGAACATTGTCTTTCTTTTCACCATATGGTCTGACACTATCAGGCATCCTTCTCAAGATATGCTTGTAATACTAATGAGGGGAATTTTCAAAAACACAAACGAGATTCTCGCACTCATCTGTGCTTTTGAGTATCTCCTCCCTTGTTCTTATGTGGTTATTTCAGTGATGATTCTTGGTCACACAGGCGATGGGTCATTTGGAACAAGCTGGCTAAAATAAAACCAAGAACATATAGTGAAAGGGAAAAAGAAAGCTCAGATGAAATTGGTTCAGGCACAGAAGTGAATTCCCCAAGCTGGGGGATGGAGAGGTATGCCAGTGCAACAACTCTTTGTGTGAACAGGACCACAGTACCTCCAGTTGCGAGGAAGCTTGTGTGAAACCCTTCCAGTTTCTCAGTGCTTGGGGCATAGTTAAACCATGGCTCTGCTAATTCCCTGCATGTTCCTGCGATGTCACTGAGATGATGAAAATCCCATCAGAGCTGGATGCTTTAGGGCACTGCTGAAAGGCTGTGGAAGTAAGACACTATTCCAGTATGGTGTCTTTTGGTAACTCTTCTCATCTCCCACAGCAGAGGCCAAGTAATCCTTTCGTAAGTTCTGTCTCCTTCACATGCACTGATAGACAAGGTGCAAGGGAGGTTCTTGGGGTACCTGACTGGGTCCAATAAATCACATTGCAGAAGAGGAGTAAGCCAGCAGTGGAGAAGTGAGGGTCCTTGCAATTGCAATTCCTGTGCCATGAGTCTAAGCATCTTTCAAAAGCATTATTTTTCATTCCCCACCCTGCCAAAATACGACAATCAGCTATTGGACAATAGCTTAACATCTAAAAAATTACTATCAGATTATGAATAATAAATTGGCCGAAGATAGCTGACAGCTGGAGACCATTCTCTGTTTTAAGTGCAAACTTTAGATTTTAATAATGAATAAAATTACAGTGATAAAACCCATTTTGAGGTCTCTACTGCAATTCTAGGAATAAGATTACTTAAAGAAAGGTTAGTCCACTACCTGCAAATGGCACTTAGATGAAGATCTGGGCTCCCAGTATAGACAGTTAAAAGGAAGTTAATGGTATTTTCCTACAACACAGATCCTCTCAGGTGTGGCAGGCATTCCTGGAAGACATGAAAAAAGCCTTGGGCCCAATTGAAGTATCAAAGAAACTTGTGTGCTGGCCTGTGGCTGGGATATTTGGTGGTCAAGGGATAATTTCTGATGGTTTGGAGATCTCTTCACAAATCCACTGAGGGGGAAGGTGTGGTTAATGGAGGATGGTCAGGAAAGGTACCCAGTCTGGATTCTGTTGGCAATGAATATTCATGACATGGGTGGTTTGGGGTCCACTGATACTTTTGCCCCTTTTGCCCTATCCTCTCTACAGTGCTGCTTAGCTCCTCTCTCTGGAATAAGCACTGGGCGAAAGGAAGTTAACCACTGCTGCATTCATACCCAGTGCACAACATTTTCTGAAAAACCAAGAAGTTTATGGTGTTGCAGAGGTGTGTGGCCCACCTGATGCAGTTCCTGCTGAAACTGTATTAAACGAGGCCCACTGCTGGCTGCAACACCCTCTCTGAGATGTTAGCTGTTACCAAGATGTTCAAAACATCCTCTCAGTCTATTGACTGCCCACAGGAGCAATTTTACTTACAGTCCTTTACTATTGATTATATTAGGAAAGATGAAAAATAGGAAACCAGCATTGCAGAGAATAGGTTAATGTATAAAGGCTCCCTCTCCAAATTAGCTGTTTTAAAATTGAGTATATGAACATAAAATCTGGTCTTAGTGAGAAAAAAGTCTTCACACAGTTTGTTCTTCTTGCTTTTTATTGTTGCACATTGCAAGGGAGCCATGAAGCTGTAGAGTGCTTGACCTCTTGCCTCTTACTAAAGGATTAGTAAAATTTTTTTTTAAATCACATTTTGTCACAGTTTCAAACTGCAACAAATTGTCAGTATGTCCCACATGTATTTCCATTTGCCATATATCAAAAATTTAGTGTTTCTCTATGTGCTTTTCTTTTTATTCTAGTGGTCTTGTTAAAGAAAGATAACAGAAATATCTGAAGTGTAGTATCCCTCAGCCTTTTTCATGCTTTTCCCTTCCTATGTCATACGTCATGGATAACTGAATGGCCAGATTGATGGCAAAATCCCAGAGAGGGTTCTGATAAAGCTGTGTTGGGAAGGAAGGATTGCTTTCCTGCCCTAGATTATGATCCTCCTTCCTCACAGAGGAACACCATACTGATTGCCTTCCAGCCACACACTACTGCCAAACTACATCTAATTGTCTATCTGTTGTCCCCTGGGTTTATTTCAGTCCTGAATTTTCAAAGGTGGTATTATTGTCTGAATGGAATTTGCACACTGCTACATGTACTGAAATAAGACTGAAATGCAGAGACTGGAAAAGCAGTGTTCATACCCAATACTTGGATGGCAATCTGTGTGGCGCAAATGGCAGCTCAGATTCATGTCTTGTGTGTGAATTTGCTATTCATCACATATACAGTGCATCTGTAGATTCAGTGTGTGAGCAGGGAATGGAAAACTTGTCCTCTCCTCTGCTCCCTAGCCTCTTACAGCACCTTGATGTGACTTACATTGTAATGTCACCTCTGATGTCAGTGGATTTTAACTCAACAGTTAAATCTGCCACAGAAAATCAGTAGCAAACTATCCTAACTTGATTTTCCTAACCTGGGGACCTCATTCCCCGCTGTCTTCCCAGCACATAGATTTTCAGATGCCATTGTTCCCTTAATGCGGTTATGAAAGGGCGCTGTTTCGTATGACCTTATGGATCTGCTGACAGGGTAGACAAGAAACCCAAGTCAAATTTTGTTTTCTTTTTCTTCAGCCATAAATTAATTTACCAGCAGGGGTCTCCCTCATGATTATGGTTGGGTGTTTTCCTCTATCAATGTCATTACGAGGTTGAAAATAAAGGATACAAAAGGTATCAAGATGTGCATGACCCCACAGTTTAGGGCGGATGTGGGCTCGAAGTGGGTTTTTTCTCTCTGAGTGTGTGTGAATCTCGTTTTCTGTGTTGGGAAGCTCAGGGAGGCAGGGGGCCCTGCTTGGTCATGGAACCTCTGCTCTCTTGGCGCTTTACCTGCCTGGGATGAACAACTTTTGGGATTGCTGATGGAATAGACAGCAGGATTTTGGAAAACCCACTGTGGGGAAAATCTTTCCAAAACTGACCTGGGCTCCAGCCAGCATACTGGGGAGAAAGCCCAAGTGCCTTGGACATTGAAGGAAGGATGACAGAGAGAGGTGGCTGCTGCCAGTGGCTCATCCACCAGAGCCTAGTGACTCAGTGAGGAGCAAGGGGTGCCTTGCGGGGTAGTGGGAGCAGGGATGTCCCCTGAAGCTCCTCAGCCTTCCCCTTCACAACTGGCAGGGCACTGAAGTTGGCATGAGATCTCCTCTCTCTTTCCCACCCTGGAAATCCAACACTTGGTGCCTCCAGCCCTTCAGTGGATGCAGCTTGGACACAACACTTGCGCTGTCACAGCAAACACTGCATACTGTCACAGAGGAATGCTATGTTCCATTTTATTACTGGAATAATTGTATTTTTTCCCCTTGCTGGTGTGGTGGGAAGGCTGTTTTCCTTGTGTTTACCTGCTTCTGACTACCCTTCGTGCTCTATTCTGCTGTTGAGATACACTGTTTATGGTATATAAGGCATTTCAAGTGATTTTGCTTTAATGGTACACTATAAAAATCTCATGACTTAGTGGCCCCTGGGATCCTGTTGTAATCCAACTGTTGTCCTTCTTTAACTTAATAATTTCTATTTGCTAATAATGTATATAGTGAAAGAAATTTTTGCTCACAGGCACATGTACGTGAATAGTCTTCTTATATGCCCCCTTTTCCCCATGTCCCTTCCCCTTGAGGACAGTGCATCAGGCTACATGCTGCCACCACAGCCCCAGAAGGGTTAGCTGCACCATCAGCTCCTGCTCCCACCCCTGCCCCAGCGACATGCATCCCCTCTGCATCTTGAACATCCATCTTTACAAGCACAAGCTTTGGATGCAGATGATTAGAGGGCGGCAGAGCCAAGTGGGCAGAACCACTGTGGGCTGCGGAGCAATGATTGCCAGGAGCAGGATAACAGCAGGGCATGGGAATCTGAGAACAATGTGATTACTATGGCTACTTAGCAGCTAAATGTTATGATTATTATTAAATAATATTGGAAATTGGGTCCTGGGATTTGGCTGCAGAATCCTCAGCTTGTCTGTGTAGTTGTACGTAAGATGGGAGGTAACTAATTTTGTACTAGTCCTGGTTATGTTGTGTGGACATTTGGTTTTAAGAATGAATGACAGTTGTCAGTGTGGGAACTAGCCCAGATCTTGGAGGTGGCAATGCCAAAACCAAATTTCTTAGAACAAGATTTGGGATCAGTACGTGTAAGCTGATAGTGTTGACATCTTTGAATGAACTGAACATAGACATCACCTTAATCTCCCCCAGGCACATCTACTCCGTTCTGTAGTGGTTTTGTAAGTGACTGTCTGCCCCTGCATACTGATACTGTTGATGGGAAAAGATTAAGACCTTTCAACTGACACCTGCCTTAAACAGTGACAAATGAAGACCAAATCACACCATTTTTAGAGACGTCACTGGATGAAAGTTTATCCTGATCAGAGTGTCTCCACGGATCTGCAGCGACACTTCACAGGCCTGTTTGAGGGAATGGAACGTGGGCTTTGGATGTTTCACCCAGCTGATATTGGTCTTTGTTTTGGCATTTACCGTGTCTTAAAGGAAAATTCTAGTGATTTTTGAAAATTTTAGCAGCTATTGAAAGCAGTTGAATTGCCTTTGAAAAAAACTCAAAATGTTGTATTTATGAGACCAATAATCAATCAGGCAAAGAAAGAAAGAAAACCCAACAACCCAGGAAGGCAAATGGTGATAAAGATCCCAGATAAAGTCACTCTTCTCAGCAGGCAGAAAGTCTGATGAACTGAAATGGAAAGTCCTTCTCATTGATTTCACTGGGAAAAGTAATTGACTTTGAACTCTTTGAATAAGTTGCAATCTGTATTTAATTTCTTGTCCAAGGAAGAGAATGTAATTTTGTTTTTCTTGTGGCTGCTATTAGCCTTAATGTCAGTTGCACAGCTGAATCTCTTGCATCAAGCTCCAAATTTACTCCTGATGTCAGTGTGCTTAGGAATAAAGCAAAAATCAGCCTTTCATCTCGCAGTTGCTTAAAGGATCATGCCATAATACCACATTTATTAATTCAAAATCTCTCTTGTCTGTACATGCACAAATGGAGCTAAGTATTCTGAGGAAAGTCAGAGAAAGTGTAAAGACTGTAATTTAACTTTTAGACATTAATGCAACCTATTAACTGAAAATATTCTGAGAGTTCTAGCAAATGTACACATTTTTGCCCTTGGACTGCCTGAATGGAGAGATTCAGCACTTCAGGCTGTCAAGGTGGCAGATACATACTGCTGGTTTTCTCGCAGGGCCACATTAACTTTTGAATGACAGGCATACAGTGCTAAGTTTGTTGTCATCAGTTCGAACATGGACAGGGAGATCTGCATCTGACCCTAGTGGAGCCACAGACCAGTTTCCTTATGCAGATGTGTTTTGGTTAGATCAGGTCAGTTCTGTATCGGGACAGCCATCTGAAAACGGAGGAGCTGTCCTTGAGCTTGTGCACCATGCCTTGCTTGTTCTGGTATGGAGGATAGGATCCTGCAACCCTTCCTGAAATAAAAATCTTATATGTGCCCTTGCTATCCACATTACCTGGGTGTGTACAATCTCTCTGTAAAAACTCCGGTCTTCTTCACCTGTCACATAGGCTTGTTTAGCCAAAGATTACAAGGAGGAGAAAACAGTTTTGATAATTAAACTTTAATGATTTACACTGTCAGTCTAGGGACATTACACTTTCAATCACCAACACAAACAAGATCAGAAAGCTCAGCTAGAAAGACATGTTTATGGAGAAATAATGAGTCCTTTTAAGGCTCCAGATAGCAATGTGTGCTTGAAAGGCAGCAAATGTTAAACACCAACCCACTTGAGAGATCCTTTAAAATAATAGAAAAATGTAAATAGACCATTCTATAAATGAGGATTGGGGGTTATTTGTTTGCATTTATCAGCCATTGTAAAAATTAAGGGACAAAGGCAATCCATACTGTTTTTGAAGTGCTCTGACAGAGAGAAGCCATGGTCTTGAGGCATGGACAGGTGAGGTGGCTATGCCTGGGTGCCTGAAGAGGCACTTTACACAGGACAGAACACCCCTCCATGCTCATAGTTTCACAAATAAAAAAGACCAAGGGAAACTGGAAAAACAGATGACAAATGTATTTAAAAATGGTGCTAAACTCTTTTAAACATCTCTTCTCTCAAAGAAAGGAAAAAATGTGATCCAAATACATCTGCTTCCCAAGAGAATATGTCTTCTGTGTGCAGAGGAGAAAATCAGAAGAAAAACTTTTGTTTTTCCCAGAAGTGCTGTTGTTTGTCTGATACTTTCTTGCATTTTTCTGATAAAAACAGAAGATGAGCAGAAGTATTTCTGTACACATTCTATAACATGGGGCTAGTGTATTCCAAGGAGCCTCAAGCTGCAGGAACAGTCTGCATGTAGATGTTAGTGTCTGACTATGCGAAGTCCAATATTCTGTGCTGTCCTTCATCATGTTTGTTTTCCTTTTGTTTTTCATGACAATCCATATACAGATTTGCTCCACAAATTCTGACAGCTTAATGTTGTTCCTGCAAGGCCATTTTTGTACCAGTGGAGTACCAGTTTTGGTCTTGCTTTTTACCTCTTTCTTCCTCAGTCATACACTTTTAGTACTGTTTGCATATTAAATTCTTCAAACTTTGTCATCATGTTTATCTTAAAATTCTTTTTGTCTATTTTCATGGGCTTATACCAGGAACTTTTAAGAACTTATTTTCTTTAGCCCCACTGAAAATTTTACAAGCCACTTTGATCAAGTTCTTATTCTTGATCTTTTCCTTACTAACAGACTTCTCATTTCTCTTTTGGTAGTATGTGCTGTCACAGGCTGCTTTGTTTGAGAACATGACTCTAATCCCCAACTATGACTGCCGTGGTGCCGCCTGCTGGCTAGCGATGACCACTAGGCACCGGGCAGCCACCAGCGTTGGGAGGAGGGGATGGAGGCCGCTCAGGTGCAGGAGGGCAGGCGAGGTCCCAGCTCGGGTTCGCCTTGCCCACCGATGTGGAGGGTGCGCGGAGGAGAAGGGACGAGGCGGAGGGAGCTCTTTGCGGAAAGGAGAGGATTTATTGAGGCAGAAGGCCCAACATAAATCGGAGAAGGGCACGAAGAACTTGCCGAAATGGCTGTGACAAGGGATTTTATAGCCCTACAGAAAGGGTGGGGAAAACACCGAACAACCAATGGGGTGACAACAAAGGGGAGTTACAAAGGCGGGGAAAGGGGGACACAACCAATAAGAATACAGGGAGGCGGGGATATTTAGCATGGGCCAACGGGGGATCGAACAACACCGAAGTTTCCAGAAGGGGAACCAAATATGGGGAAAAGGGGAGAAGAAGGCGGTGGCCAATTACGGGTCCAGGATCTGCCTGCCAGTTCTACGGCAATCTCATGGTTCCTGAGCTGTGTGGGCATCAAACCACTGGACCTGGTCTTGTTGGCCATGAATGTCGGCCATAGCACACTGCAACATATGACAACAATTTTGCTATCTGCATCAAAATCCTGTGAATGTCAGAGCAAATAGGACAATCTGGGAAGTTGTGGAGTAGCTCCACTGTAGAGGTCAAACCTATGGACACTGCACTGGATGAACGATGTACAGCACTGCAAGGACTGAGAACAACCTAAGTCAATGAGTAACAAACTAGACCCAGAAGTAATTTTTGAACACAAAGGTCCAAGGTGATGCACCTGAGGTTGCATTTACCAACATTACCAATTTTACTTGAATATCATACAGGCTACCAGGAACGCCATGACTTTCCGACATCTCTTGTCTTTCAAAACAAGCCCTAAACCTTTATGTGTAGCTGAGGCAAACATGGACCCAGCCATTATGGTAAGCAGATACGACTTGCCAGAAAGACTTACCTTAGTGGCATGTCTTGGTAATCGTCTCCTCTACAACAGTGGCCCCCCCGACTTTGAGGTTTCATCAGAGGTCATGATACACAGCTAGTTCTGCAATGATTGGTCAGATCAAGTCCTGCAAGTGCGGGATCTGTCCCGCAAGTGTGGGATCTGTCTACTGCGGGCATCTCAGGCGCTCATTAGGTAATGAAAATAGTCCTGCCCGGCATCCACGATAGAAAAGATGGTCCAAGTTAAGTTGGTGCAATGTTTTTTATAAACTGAATTGATAAACTGAACTGTCCCTGATGCTACTCAGAGACATCCTCTGGAGGACCATGGCTCCATTTGCACCTCACCAACTGCTCAAACACCCCCTCCTCCAGATGTGGTAGCCACAGACAGCTGGGTGCCCTGCAGAGACCTGCTTCCCAGTCCCTCTGTTCAGCAAGTCCATTATGCTGGTCTGCTGGGGCTCCTGCACCACTTCCAACTTTGAAGGGAACCTTTTTTGTGGTTTTTATTTAGAAATAATTTTGTATCTGTACCAATTACACTTACATTTGTGATTTAATGAAGCCTATTTTGACACTGACATGTATGAGGTCACTTTCTTTGCTTGTGTTTATGTCTAAAAAACATATCCATAAGTAACACCAAACAGGAGATTTCTTAACACCTGCCCTTATACATGGATGGGTGGAAAATAATAAAGTTTAGAAATAAATATCCCTATATAGACAATGCAAACAAAATTTACACTGCAGGTAAAAGAACAGTCACAAAAGGAGTTGTTTTAAATGTTCCACTTCCTAGCAATTAAAGGAGATTTCTAAGCGTGTGGCAGGGGCAGTCCATCAGCTGGTGACCAGTGAGACCTTCTAGAAACTTCTTCCTAAAGGGAACAACTGGATATGTGAATGGAAGCTCTGGTGAGGGCAGATGGCTGTGTGCCGGTGTGAGGTGGCTCAGTGTGCAGGTCTGATAGGCCCACTGCCCCCTGTGAGGAGGATGGTTGCCAGCGTGCAGCAACACTGGCTGTTGAGGCATTTGACAGGAGCTAGAGACAAGACAAGCCCATAATTCAACACAATTTTACCCTGGTAGTAAATTACATTAGTAATTTACTTTTTGCAATTATGCCCTATGCTCTTGGTCACCTGGGGCCATGTCTGAGGCTGATGATGTTACAGTCCTCAGGGGGACCATCAGACATCTGATTTTTTGTGGTTTGACTGCAGGCCAGAGGTGCTGGCAGGTAAAAGCAGAGCTGTCCAAGTAGGTGGGCAGGAGGTGCCATGGGCTCTCAGGGTGCAGGGCTCACAGCTGTGATGGCTGTGGGGAGCACTGATGGGGCTGGTCAAAGCACCCTGCCCTGCTGCCCTGTCAGCAGACTGGTAGAGTCGCCAACTGAGTGGCAGGAGTAGGTTCCTGTACTCCTGAAGCATCTTTCTCCCGGAGGTAACTTTTCCCTGGTGAAAGGTTTCATTTAGCTATCCCTTCCCCTGAAGTTTTAATGACATCTACTGCAGGCAGTCATTCTGGATCACAAGATGGTATTTATATTTGTGTTGGTGTGACAGCTTCACTCTCTTGCTCACCTTTCTGTGCAAATCTTGTCCTGCCCTCTTTCTGAGGTGAATTTGGCTTTGTCAGTGACTGACTGCTGTCTGCTGAATGTTCCTCTCACTCCTCCTAACAGGTATTGCAAGCGGACCCTGAAGAGGTCTCCAGGCATCTGAAATTGCTGTAGACAATTTGTTCCTACACACCCTCTGGAGAGTTTTTTCTTTCCTAGAGAAGTTGTCCAATGAATGAAACACTCAGAGCAGTTACTGGCACATCCTTTCTGATACAATGGATAGCCTGGAGCATTCCTGTTTCCTGCTCTGAAATGAAACAGCCCAGGTGTGACAAGAGGTATGGTGCAGTGGTACATAGTGCAGGACCACCCATGGGCCACATGCAAGGGCTCCTGCCCAGGCCCCGGGCCAAAGCATGACAGCAGGTTTGCTGCCTCTGCAGACCACCCAAGAAGTGCCTGCTCCTGCCCAGGGCACTGAGAGGCTGGCAGGGAGCATCCCACCAGCTTTACAGCTGTGGCCAACAGATATGGCACCACATCTCTTTGTGGGCAGCACAGAGCAGCACCCTGAGGACTGTCTGCCTTTTGAATAAGGATTATCAATCACTTCTTGATGGATATTCTCATCTGCATAAAGCAAGGAGTGATATTTATTCTCTTTTTACCAGTGCCTTTAACTTTTAAATAGAACAGAAGAGAAATTGATTTTATATGGATTCTTTATCTCTTCCATATTCCAAGGCACTTTTACAGATCAGTTAAGTTAGGGTGGAGTGCTGGTAATGCAGTGACTCTGGGCAAACGGGGCAGTCTGAACTGCACCATATATCATGGCACCCACCTCTGCTGGATGTGATGTGCATGCCTTTTGATCTTTTTTAATAGCTATTCCATACCTGCCCTTGATTTTGACTGACAAAATCCAAGCTATTAAATCTGTTCCTTAGTACATCTTTGAAACACCTTTTAAAAAGGATGTTTAGCACTTCTAAAAGTTGCCAGATTAAGGTAGGTTTGTGGAATAAACAGTTTTATCCCCTAATTGCAATGCCAAGGCATTGAAATATTCAAGGGGATTGTAAGAAGCATCAAATCAGCAGCTGAACTCTGCTGAGCTTTGTGTATCTGTAGGAAAGACTGTTCTGATTTTGTGTCCTTTTACTGTAAAAAGTTCTATTCCCAGCGATAAAAAAAAGGGCTTCTTCCTTGCAGGAGTTAACTTTTGAAAATAAAAGATAACTCTCTTTCCTTGTAAATATCTTTATTTACCTGTAAAATACTGGGCCTCCTATGTGTGTGTGAGTCACACAGGTGCCACTGGTTCCTCTGCATTGGTGGCCAGTGGGGATGTTGATACCAACAGCAGGGAGCACAGGACAGCTGCCCAGTTATGGGAGCTGCCTCAACCAGCCAGCCTCTGGAGAAATAAATACTGTTTTACCAGCTTTTTAACCCAACCAGTGCTGCAGAGCAGCAGGTGGTGCTTTCTCAATGAATCCGAGCCAAGGCTGTGGCAGCTGCAGGAAGCTTTGAGATATTATTATTCGTACTGAAATACTGGCAAAAGAGTTTATTAATAGCCATATACTCCTAAACACACTGCTCCACACCAGCTTGTAACTTTTGTGATCATTCTTTTTTTGCCCTTCCATTCGTGCCTCTAAAGTGAAATAGTAAATATTTCTGTACCCCGGAATCTTCCCATTAATCTTCATTAATGATTATTTCTGTCACTTTCAAGCTTGTTTGGTATAATTGACCAAATCCCTCTCTCATCTCCTTTTAGGCTACATTATTGATGTCAAGTGAGAACAGAATACCCCTGAAGTGTAAGACCTGAATTTGGCTCAAAGACTATGCAATGCTAAAAGCTTTCATGTCATATTGTAGGTTATATCCAATATTTTTAGGAGAAGAAATCATGAACTGCACAGAATCTTACCTCTGAAATATTAACAGAAGAACACATAAGAGATAGAGTTGAAAGACAAATTAATTAGGGTTTAAAAAGAAAACAAAAAGAAAACGGAAACCTTTAGGGCTGGTATAAAATGGCAAGAAGACTGTATTCTAGTGCAAATCACTAATGGTTAACTTCTTCTTTCAGACCCACATAAATCAGAGTAGCCTCACAGAGTTTAATAGAGTCATGCCAAAATTACACTGGTGTAGTCAGCTCATTTTGGCCTTACAAACTTGGCATTTGTCATTGTAGATCTAATCCAAACTCTGTGGAACCTCTTGGGAATCTTTATATTCAGATAATGGGTTTTGGATTGGATGGTATAAGTTTAACATGAATCATAATTAGCTCAATTTGGTATTTTTATGGCTCATAATATGCAGGAGAGGCACATGAGCCAGCTGGAGCATTCATCTCGTTGCTTAGGAATGGAAGTGAAACCATGAAGTGTTTCCCTTAGTCCAACTAATTTAAATCAACTGGCACCTAAGTAATTACCAAATCAGAACAAGCTTGAGCCCTGACCTCATATCATGGGTTCTGTCTTCTGGTGCCAGGTCTTCGGTGAAGTGATTCTCCTCTTTTACTTCTCGTGAGTCTTGGCCATTCATAACACTCATCTCATAATGTTTATGTCATTAATTGAGTTAGTATTTAATATGCTACAAGTCTAGCATTATCTTGTCTACTATGTTTGCTTAGTTCATTGTGTTCTGTGCACATAGTGGACAAGAGGACCCAGAGGTCACAAAGCTTTGTTTCTGATCTCATTTACATTGGAGATGCCTCAACAGAATTTGATGAACTTGGATGAAATTATTCTTGGTGTATAGTAGCACAGCACAAGTATGAATCTGAGGTCTCCTGTAATTGTTGATCTGCTAGAATGGCATTGCTCATGCTGAGGGTAAGAGGGAGTTGTAGTTGACATGTATATATGTATGTTTATACAATTAATCCTTAAAATGGCTGTTCTTGTTCGAAAGAAAAAAAACATATCCTCTGTTCATTGAGGATTTTCTGGAGGTATTAGACAAGTGTTAACAGCAGCAAAATTTAGCCCACTGTACTGCATGCTTGGAAGCAAAATGACACACAACCAGTACATGCCTCTCTTGTCCAAAACCTTCGTGCAGTAGAAAATGTCTGTCACCTTCTGTACTGATGAAAGGAAAAGAGCTTACTGCCAATTTGTATGAAGAGAAGAAGCCTTTCTTCTAGTCTGCATCTAAGAAACAAGCAGATGAAAGGATGCTTTCGTATCACTATCACATGAAGGGTAATGAAATTGGAAATAGATTAATGATTTATTGTTCTTCCAGCAGCACTCTTAAGTATATGGGAAAATTGGCTTTCAGTATATACAGTAGCTGCTTATATGGCATGACTAAAGAAAGACCCTGTGAATATGAAGGGTCCCAGATGAATGAGGCCTGAAATGGAAAACCTCTCTTTCTACAGCCGGCAGGATTTCATGGCTTTCACATGCCTTGCCAGTAGTTGGCCAATGTTTACATTTGATCTTTGGCATGCAGAAGCATTGATTCAGTAGGCTATAAAGGCCCCTTTCCCCACCCACCATTTGCACCAATAAAAGTTATTATGTCACAACCATCCCTTTTTCTAGGTGTCAAGCACGAAAGCCATCACCCGGGAAAAGGGGAGAAGTGGTGGTGTAAAACCTGTGCAAGGTTCCACATCACTTACTACACTGAAGAAAACACGAGGTGTGTCTCTTGGCTGCAGGACAACCATTTCACCATGGAGAGAAGGAAGGTGTCCTAAGCAGTCAGGAAAGGGAGAGTGCCAGCAGAAAGGATCTGGACCAGCAGAGCGCAGGGAGGGGACAGCCTCTTTTTTGAGTGTTGCCTGGTGTCATCCCCAGTGAAGCTGCCGTGCCTCTGCAAGAACTAGTTCCCCCTTCTAAGTGAATGACCCAACTACTGAGGTCTCTGTTAGGGTGGATGGCAACCAGTTTCCTAAGACCTTGGTGCTTGTGACTTAGAACAGGAAATCAGATGAAATCTTGAAATGCTATGTCAGGCTGGAAACCTGGTTTCTAAACCTGATTTGAAGTAGCACCAGCCTGCTTGAGGTGTTGTCTCTATGCCAATGTGTGACGGAGGAACAGGCTTGGGTGCAAAAAGCAGATGTGCTCTTTGTGATGTCCCAGCTGGTAAAGAGGTATGCAGTGCAATTTCTTTTCTGAATTAATATTCCTTGAGCAGGCCCTGGGACTGTATCTGTTTCTTAGATCTCTCCAGTTAATGGAATGGCCAAATATAATTGCCTGGCAATAGAATTGCACTTCAGCAATACAAACAAAAAGACACTAATTTACATTTGTGCCAATACCATTAATGTAAATTGGTTATTAGCTATTTATGCTAAAAGGCTGTAATAAAAATCATAAAGGTAATTTTGTAAACTACATTTTGCTCCATGAAATCCATGCTAGAAGGCACACTTTGCAATCAGTTGCAATCAGGCAATATGGCATTTGCTCCACCTAACTAACATATTTATAAACAAATTACTCTCCCTTCTTCTTTACTTTGCATTTTATAACACCTCACTGCTATGAAGTTAATAGGACAATGCTTTAGCAATGCTTTTGTAATTCAATTGTAATGTTGTATTGTTCTTTAGCCTATCATTCTCATGCATATGTAGGAAGGGGTAATTAAAGAAAAAATGGCATTTACAAACAATTGTAATGCAGGAAGAGCAAGAAGGGAAATGTGTTTCAATCACTGCTTTTAAATAGGGATGTGAGGAAGACTGGTGATAGCAGAAAAACGGAATAGCACCTGATCTGCACTTCTGGTTTTAGTCTCCTCATGCATCTGTAGGAATATTTTCTAAGTTGCATGGGTCAGATTTTCCCTTATGTGGTTCTGTTATACCCATGTTGATGGAAGGAAGAGCCTGTGACCTCCTTGATTTCTAGCACAGACATTGCAGTGTCATGCTATGTCACCTGAGCCTTTCTGCTGTGTTTGATACTGGGTCCCCAAGTCAGGCATGCAGGCAGTAATGGCAAGAGAAAGGGAAGAGGCAAGTCTGCTGGAATGAGGAGAAAGTATGTTGGAAATGGCATGCTCTTTGTATAGAAGTCCAGAGGTACAGCGTATGCATACAAGCGGGCACCATGCCTGCCTCCCTCTGCCATGTTGCATAAGCATCTGTGTGAAGTGACAGAGAAGATTAAAATATTGCACGAGGCACCTGGTCCCAGGCATCTCAGTTCATGATGTCACTGGGCCTAGATTTAGACAAGGCTTTCTTCTGGCAACAGAGCCAGAGAGAGCAGCACTGACCTCCTGCTCTCCTTGGTCTGGCTCTCTTGGCCAGCAAGGTGTCACAAATCCAGTTCCTCAAAACCCAACCCAGGAGGACAAACCAGCTTAACTCAGGTTGGTCCCACAATCCAGTTGTACCCATCCCAACCAGATGGCCTGATGCAGCTGAAGGGGTTGTGTGAAAACCTTCGCTGTGGCAGGACGATGTGCCTGTGTGTGATTCCTGCTGCCTGCCATGCCCATCACTGCATCAGGCACTTGGGGCTGAGATTCTGCTCTGTTCCTCTCCCAGGAGGAGCTGCATTTGAAAATTTGATGTCAGTTCCTTGGCATGAGAGAAGATCCAGGATGTTTTGGACCTGAGGAGCCATTTTGAGCAAACAAAAGGTGCTGGAGTGTGGTTTGAGGTTATTAGATGAACCTGTCTCAGCCACCTGCCCCTTTCAGGGCTAGTGCTTCAGGCATCCAGACCATACCTTCTGATTTGGCCTAACCACCATGCAGATGCAGTTTCAGCCAGGTATTTTGGTTCCTTGATTTCTCCTTTGACTGATGCTCCTTTGGGGAAGGTAGAATGAGAGAGGTGAAGGTGCATACTTTTCCTTTTGCAGCAATTAAGGGTTTTTAATTCAGACAAAACTGCAATATCCCTAACAGCAACTGTAAATTTGGAGGTCACTTTCTTATTTCTGCAAAGAACATATTTTGATGAATGAAAATATCTTCCATTTAATGAATTCACATATTCAAATGGAATTTCAGTTTTTCACATTGGAATTAGAAGTTCACGTTAAATTATATTCTGAAATTATATTCTTAAATTATTGTGTCATCTAACCCAGCTATGTCTGGTCTCTAACAGGCTGATATTAGTTATTTTAAGGGAAACTAGCTAGTTTGGAAAAGAGGGGGTAAACCTATTTTTTGTGCAAAGAGATTTATGAAGTCATGATAAGAAACAGATAGCAACTAGCTCTGTGTGTAGGAATACTTTTACCCCACATACATTGGCATTCTCCATGTGAGGATGTATAGGAGACTCTGAGCATATATGTTCCATGACACAAAATAGTCTGGTGCTCCTTTTATTCTGTTAAGGAAGAGCAGTAGACTATTTCTGTGACGAGTTGATATCAGAGGCTCTTCAGTTGTTTGCATTCAGTGATCCTGCAGTAGGTTGTTCTTAGAGGGTTGGTGTTGATAGCAGGGAAGGGGGTGCCATGCTCTCCTCTGATCACTTGCTTCGGAGTCAGCACTGGTGGCTCTGGCTGCAGGGTAGAGCATGAAAAACAAGTTAATAATTGACCTATTGTCCTTGTTTTTCATTCTCAGGACTACAGACATAGAAATGATAACATCTGTTTTTTCAAAAACTTCTTATAATGAATAGAATGTTTTTACATCTCATGTTAAAAACAACAGACATGGTAGGTCAAGGAAGGAGTGATTTGCTGTCTCTTTTTAACGAGCATTCTTTAAAGAAGGAGAGATCAGATACTGCTAGGGAGGATCATGCAGCATTCAAAAAACTTTGTGAATCAACCGCAATAGGCTGAGATTGCCATTTTTTGTATGACTTTTCAAGTTCACATAAAGGTTACATGGCTACCAAGATGAAAAGCTCTCATCTGTTTTTTTTCTACTACAGCCTTTTTCCATTACTAAAAATGAAGATTGTGATGAATCATGTCTTCACATGAACATCAAACACAAGTCCATGGTCTTCAGCAAGCATTAAATATAGATGTGAATATAAATAGAGAAGAGGAGGTTATTATGTAGGAAGAAGGAGGATAATAGCTAGGCACAAGTCAGATATTTAACATGTGCTTTCTATTCTCTTGGTATCCTACATTCTTTTATTTGGGGAGAAGAGGGCAATGGGTTAGCATGACCCTGTTGTAGACTATAGGCTTTCAGCAGAAAATTAGGATGAATAGTTACTATTATCTATGAAGCAATTGCGATTCTGCTCTATCTCTGTAAATATCTGAATGGATATTTCATCCAGCTTTGTACTTACACGTCTTCATCCAGCAGTATTTTGTGTCACGGCACAGAGGAATCCCAGAGTTTAAATTTTCCTCATTCATCAAGGGGCCTGGTTGCAGAGAACATACAATTGAACCTGGTCTTACCACGCTCATCTCTGCTCAAGACCTCCAGGTTCTGCTTCTCCCTCCAAGTCCAGTGCAAGCAGCTACAAGCAGTGCTCTGCTTTTCCTTATTTGACACTGTGTGAGCTGGTCATGTCTCTGATGCAGATTTGGTTAACCATGTCTATTTAACATGTTGCCACTACACTGCAGCTTTTGGCTTGCAGGGGGACTCCTGGCTGTGTCTTGTTTGAAGACTGTCTCCAAAGGCCTCCATGCTCAGCTCACATATTGGAATTCAAGACTAGTACCACAACAAAATTCAGTGATTTTTCTCTCTCTGTTATATTAAAAAAAATCTGGATATAAATGCTGAGATCACGGCTTTGGCTGTACCCCCAACTATCTGGCTTGTTGCAGACTACAGACTGAAAATGGGATGGTCTATTGATCCTCTATATCAGCTTCAGGGTAGAACCTGAGAAATGTGTTACAGAAAGTAAATGAAGAGTTGCATTGTGCAGGCAACCATTTCAACCAGGATAAGGTCAAACTTATGACCAGCTGGCTTCCTCTTGGTAAGGAGGAAAGTGAGGAGGTAAGGAGGCTTGTCACCTCCTTACCACCACTCAGCTTGTCACCACTCTTGGAATCTGATGGATCTTAGTGTATTTAAATGTATATCAAATCACTGTTATTTGTTTCATGTGACATTTCAACCATCCTTCTCTTCTTCTATTGAGGAAATACTAAACAACCCTGTTCATGAAACCATCTGTGCTAGTCACCTTTTCTCCACAGTTTACTCAAAACTATTTGGTAGCTGAAATAGCAACACATTTGTACCTTTTGAGGATGGATTTGGGACACTTTTCCTTGTGACTTCGTGGAGTTCCTAGAATACAAAGTTTTAAAGACCTAGTTCATCTAGTTATTCAAAGTTAGAAACTTAACACTGAGATATAATGGAACAGCCTTTGATGACTGAAAGTACTTTGTAACTCTAGGTTAAGACAGGAAACTTTTTCTAAAACCATTTAACACTTCGGAAAGAGAGTCAAAAGTCGTAATTGAAATACAGCCCCTTCCAAAGATAAAAAGGAGCTTCTAGAAACTCTATGAAGATCTTTCTAGCAGAAAAGTCATACTGACTTTTCATATACATGTCTTCAGTGGACGACTTCACTGATCAGAAGAGCCCTTAATGTTTGGGCTTAATTGTTACTCATCAACACCAGTGCACCATCTGTCCTGAAGTGGTAATTTTCTGTGATAGCTGTATAATACCACAACAGCAGTGCTCTTCAAATATCAGGATATTGAATTAATCATGAAGGGGTTTGCATTAGCACTGGGAAAAACTGCCTTAATTTAAAAGATTTAAAAAAAAATCTGGTCAAGGATCATTTCAACTTTTCAAGGAAACTTAAATGCATATGATAAACTCAGCAAGGCTGCTGTGCCATATGCTGGTCCTGACCCCTCTGGGAATTCCTATAAGCAATGTTTCTGGTCTTTCCCTGGAAGTTCTTCTTGCTTTAAACTTCTCATTTTCTCCTGCTTATGGTAGGGCACAGCATCTCCTTCAGACTCTTTACTTGTCATTAGTTACTTATAAAGTCAAAAACATTGCTGTGTACTTTCCAAAGACTTTCAACTTGATCTACTTTGATAATGACTCTTCTTCAAAAGGTGAAAATCTCTCACCACGAAGGGGTGCTAGTAGGGTTTTGAGGTGTCTCTGCTAAATTGTAGAGGAGTACAGAGTCCAGGCGAAACATTTGCCAGTCATCTTCAATACCTGCCAAAGTTTTGAAGTTGCTTGCCCTGGGAGTGCAAACTAGCTGAAGCCTTTGCGGACAAAGAAGAGCAGATAGGAGAGACCTGGTAACTTCATGGAGAAAATGGCTATTTCAGCATGCTGTGAGCAGGTACAAATAGAGCACAACCCTTCCAAGTATACAGCCATTCAAGGTATGTGGAAGTCAAGCATGCACATTATGGGAAACTTCTCTGAAGTGAAATTTTTGTTTCTGATTTGACTTAAAAATGTGTGTAACTATCAACATGGTACGATTCTAGCATCTGTAGGGCTTTACTGCCCATGAAACATGTGAAAACTTGAAAGTCTGGAAAGACCCTCGAGCACTCCATGTCCATCTTCTTCCATTGTGACTAAACGAGTTACTTTTGTTGCCATCCCTCTGCACAAGGCTTTGCAGGCAGCCTTGCAGGTGGATTGTTCCAGAGCTTCACTATGCTTGCTCCTGCGGAGTTTCTCACGATGTCCAGCTTGAATCTAGCTAGCCTGCTACAGTAGGCCCACTCAGTCTGGTCTGTTCCAGCATGGGTACTGGGGCAGCTGGTTTATTTCCTCTTTGCTGGAACCTTTTATGTATTTGAAGTTGAATTCCCTGTGGATGCATTCTTGATCAGTGCTTTGGAGATAACATTCTCTATGAGTGTGGGTCCTTAAGGCTTTCAGAAAGACAGTGGAAAGCAACAGCTGTCTAAACTCTTCTAGCTGCTGCTAATAAACTTCCCACTCTTGGCCCTGAGCTGTCTGATGGCACATGCTGCGAAATGTCAGGAAAGGAAAGCCCCCTTGGCACAGAGCCTGTCTTTTCCTTGCATGGATGAGAAGGACTATGAACCTGTCCGGGCTGCTGCAATCATGCTAAGTATGTTTCTGTACTGCAGCCCAACTAGCAGCCCACACAAGCCTGCAATTCTGTCCAAAGTGCCTATTCATTGTCTAGGTATCACTTCCTGTTGGGTCTTACAGTTACTACTGAGGGTCAGCTATTGCCATTTTGAGTTCCAGTTTGCCCAGGAATTAAAATACAGGCTTTTTTCATTCTTGCCTTATCTTTTCTTTCATATGGTGTGACATGTGACAGTTTTTTCTGCCCACAGCCAGAAGAAATCAGCACGGTTACAGAGTTTGCTGAAAGTAGTCAGGCCACCTTGTGTGCACTTGCAAGCATCAGGATGAAGTTTCAGCATTATCAACACTCAAATGACATTATTACAATGATTCCTTATTTAAATATCTCATTTTTAAATGCTTCTTTTTTTCCATAGCTGAAATTCCTTACACTAACAGTGTAAGTGTGACTTTTCGGCTTCTGCTTCATATTAGTGAGAAATGTCTCTGGGGTTGGGTCTTGGGGGAAACAAAAGACTTGTGCCTTGCTCTAAGAAGTTATGACAGGGCAAGGAAAAGGAGAAAATGTGATTGTTTCTAGAGTCTCTACCTGTGTGTCTGGTGTGAGTCACTAAGAGCTCATGCTGACTCATTACCAGTGGAAGTCATGGAAAGGGAATGAGAACAGAAAAACAGGAATGGAAGTAAAAATTCTATTTATTATTTTTTTCCCCATGCATTATTACACATTCATTGATATTGGAACTGCTGTTCCCTAGAACAGACATAGATCAGTTCAACCTCTTCCCTAGAATTTCTCATTCTACAGGAAAACACACAATATTCTGTGGGGCAGGGAAACTTGGGAGCAGGTGTGCTGGATGGGTGGCCTTTTTAGTACAGAGTGAACTAGTGGGAAGGCAAAGAACCAAGGACAGCATGGAAGGAGAAGGCATGAGCCAGAGACAAGTCCAGGCCTAAAATATGACTACCACTAGTGCAAACCACTTGATGGATTCTGAGTCTGATCTTACGCATGGCTACCAATGACCCTACACCTGTAGCCACTGCTACAGCTCTGTTATTTTGGGATATGTTTTCAACTGCAGTTGAAATCTTTTATTTCTTTGTGGACCCAAGGAAGTACACAATTGTGCCTGGCTGATATCACTGCTGGGGTATATTCTGAACATTAAAGAATCACCCGGTGCAATGGGGATCGGAATGTTCTTCGTCTTGACTGCTGCTGTGTTGTTGATCTCTTAATATTTATTCTTTATGAGTGTCAGTGAAGAATGGGCCTGGTGCCCAGATACTTATAATATGAATCTACATGGCCAATCTGGCACACAATACAATGCACTGAAGTGACATTTTCATCTTTCAAAGTGTACTTCATTTTTGCTAGAGACATAATAGCAACAACATCCCCAAATGTTATAATTTCTAAAACTTGCCCTGAAAGTTCCACTTTACTGAGGCTCTTGCAATATTTTTTTTTCTGCATTGCAGCTCACATTGTCAGTCTTAAAGTTTGAGTTTTAAGAAGTAGAATGTTAAGAAACATTTTAATGTTTTGATCTGTTGTTCGACTGATCTGAAATGGAGCTTCCAGTGGGGACTCTTCTGTCTGACCTCAGACTCACTCACTACCCAATTCAACTTGAAAAGGTGGTATAGCTCTGTTAATTTGTCAGGTAACTGGGATAAGATTTGTAGTTGTAATCACACTTGAGGAGCCATGGTAATCTATCCTGCAAATTCTCAGGAGCTTAAATTTAGCTGTTCTTTTCAGTGAAGCTGCTTGGTATTTGAAGTTCAGCAGGAGCTGATGAGTTTTCCAGAACTAGATCGTAATTAGCTTCTCAATTTGATACAGTTCAAATAATTCCAGAAATAATAAGCAAAAAGCATCTATGTATCATGTTCTAAATGAGAATACACCTTTAAGCTTTCTCTGTCTAGCAGGATCCTGTGATACAGACCAGTCACATCTGTCTTTACTAGCATTCTGCATGACATCTTAATGAAAATTAAGAGATGCATGTTTCCTGTGCCAGCACTACCCTGGCATTTATTAACTGGCTGAGCTGAAAACTAGCCTTAGATAGAAATAATGAAAACATGAATCCAATGTGACTCGATGATCTCTATAGTTAATAGTCTCATTAGTGATGTAACTGTTTTAAATGATGGCAGAATAACTCAATATGCACATTAATGTAACACATTGATAGATTATTAATTATCCAAATGCTGAACTAAATTAGTCCCTTATATAATTCCAGGGAAGTCATATCATGCCAGAAATAAAATTGATCCATATTATTCTCTGTATGATTGTTATGACTAAATTAATGCTGGTGTACTATTTAAATATCTGATGAAAGCCCAGACAGACTTCCATACAATCAGAAAACCATGAAATGAGTATCAGGGTCCTTTTTAGAGTTGTAGAGCTGGATGGCCTCAAGAGGTAGTGCAGCCCATTTCTTGCTGGAACACAGGAACAACTATGCCCAGGTTATTCCTGGCAGATGTTTGTCTAATCTGCTCTGAGGAAATCTTGAATGACAGAGATTCCACAACCTTTTGCAGCAATCCATTCCCCTGCTTGACATCTGTAGTGTACATAAATCAGAGGACATTCAGAGATGCTGAAAGGCAGCCAGATGCCTGCCTCTTCTAACAATCAAAATATATTACTTAGATAATTTTGATGATTTGGGTATTTGTGACCTTGATTTTTATTTGTTACATGTTTGCAGGTCTATTTACTAATCAGATACATTGAGATAAAACTAAAATCAGATTATCTAGCATTACACTCTGGATAACGACATTATGATGTTAATACATGACACGTTCATCCAGAGAGTTGTTCTGTATTCTTCTTGTTAGGCAGGTATGTGCTGGGTCTTGCATGAATGCCTCTTATGCAACACTGATGACATTGCTGAAGAACCCTCACCCAGAAAAAAAACTTTATCCAGCTAAAAATGGAGATTCAGAGGTCTGAATTCATCATAACTCCATAGTTGGAATAAGTTAATTTTCTCAGTACCCATTAGGGGACTGATATTGTGGTGCTTTAATGCTATCAATGTTTTATACAGAATTGCCTTGACTGTCACAAATATCAAGAGAGTGCCTAACTGATTGTCAGACTCCTCAAGTAGCATTGATTTTACTGCTGCAATATTCAGATGATGAGGTAATTGCATCTTATCAGCTTATTGAAAAAGTCTTGTAAAGCAGTCAATGGCTATGGACTTATCTAGCTTCCTGATTTCTCTTTGTTTCTGTTCTGCATTTTCTTTTGTTTTTTTTTTTTTTTTAAATTTTGTTTTCTTGATCCATTCCATCTGAGTTCTGGAAGGTGGGATAGAGGTCATGATGTTGCTCTGTGTTCACGAATACCACAAGGTTACCACTATTTCTTCCTGTTCTTGGATGCCAGTCTGTGGTAAGGTGCTGACTGTCTGTGGACTGTCTGTGGTGCTCACCGTGTCAGGCAGAGGAAGACAACAGGAGTTTAGCTCTGGAGAGAACTTGCACACACAGACACTTGCACTCCACACACATGTGAAGTGGCGTGCTACCTGCATGAGGTATTTATGCCAATGGGCTTTGCAATGAAAATGGGAGTTCTGGTAGTCACTACTGGTGTGAAAACAGAGGTTTCTCCGTGCTGTGAAACTGCTTTGTCTTCTGGTGCTTGCATCAGCAGAAATGTTATTAAATGACGAATTGCCCATGCTGATTCATAGTGCTCACAGCCATCCGACAGCACCCACAACTCTGCACTGCATGCAATCTATAAAACCCTCACCCCAATCTGAGCTGTATCTTCACAAGAACCTCCTGCATTTCTGGCAATCACCTATCTATCACCAGTTGACAGAAACTTTAATCTGATTACAACAATATAACTGTTTTCTATCTCTGGCGCCTGACTCAGGTTTCAGAGCAAAGTAAAAAGTATGACATCATCCCTGCTTGCATCTGTGCTAGGTAGCTAATGAAATTACGTGAAGGGTTTGAAGACCATTAAAGTCAATGTTGATCCTTATTATTATTAAGAGCACTTTCCAATTTACTGCACCACAGGACAAGCTTGAAAGCATCATTTTTCAAAGGTGTGTGCATTGCACTGGACTGCAGCAAACAGCCCTGCTGGTGGTAGAGGATGCCGGCAAAAGAGAGAATCAATTCTAAAATTAATTGGCTTAAAGTCTGCATATATCCTTTCCTGCACAGATCCACACCTCCCATCATTTGGTGATAACAGGTACAATAGTGACCTTGGGATAACAAAGTCCCAGGTTGGCTTTTGTGTCTGAGGAGATGGTGGTTTGCAGAGGTTTCCTCTTGCAGCCTGCTGCACCTCTGGGGCTGCGTGGGGCATGGCTGAGCTCTGTGCAGGTGCAGAAATGCCTGTCATTACTCCCAGCATAAGCCTGTGAGTCCTCCCTTTACCTGCTCCAGCAGGATGGTTGGGATTTTTTTATTCCAAAAATGGATTTTGACGTTTTGAGATTCAGACTAAAGATACTTAGATGCCTGATGTCCACTTTCCTGAAATGCCTCTGCTCCTAAGTACCTTCACTTCTGTAGCTGCCTGGGCTTCTCTGTTTTATGTGAATGTGAATACAAGCTGAATATGATAAATACTGATACTACCAAAAACTGAGGTATTTTGTGTCAAAGTGATTGTTCTCTTAAATGATTTAAAGCATATTACAAAAAAAAACACCCGACCTAAGCCATTCCCTAGAATATTTTGTTATCTGAATATTTATTGCATCTCATGACACTGTTTCTTCAGTCCACCAGATAAAGGAGAATTTTACTTCAGGTGGTGTAGATTTTTCATGAGCCTTATGAACAGGTGAAACAGTCCTCTGTATTTTAGAACTTGTAAAAGTGGAAAGAAGAACTCTTTGTATTGGGTACGGTATGAGCAGGATGAGCCTCTAAGGATCCCTGTATTTTCCTTAGGAGAAGGTGTCCCTGGTTGGGCTCAAGTTATACAAAAGGATTTTACAGGCAGTGATGAAAATAGAAACTGCTCAAGTCACGTGTGAGCTTTCAAACCAGCTCAGGAAGGTGGCTTAGAAACTTGAGCAAGCACACAAAGGTTTCTTTAGCACAAGAGCTGGCAGGCAGAAGGATGGCAGGGAAGGATGCAGATGTCTTCTCTGCAGAAGTTTTTGGGGTGGGTCTGCCCAGCAGTCTGACAGTGTTCCAGGGCCCAAATTGCCTGCTGTGTTAGGCAGTGGTGGCGGTGGGACTACAGTCATCTTTGCTCCTCCGATAAGTTTACCACATAGTAAAGGGTGTCCCCAGCAGAGAGGAACAACTAGGAGTAGTCTAGAAACACCTCTACCGTATCCTGGCCTTGTTGCTTCATTTCCTCAGCATCTGTTGACTGGCACCACAAGGCAGACCAAAGCTGTGTTATGCCTTTTCAACAGGATTGTTTTATTCATATGAAGGCAGTTCCCAAGTTCAGAGAGAGGAAAACCAGGGGAGAAATCTCAAAGATGCTGTTTTGCTAGCCTGCTCATCACACTAATGTTGTGAGCTTCTCTAAGAATCTGGCAGTAGCTCCATAGCTCTGCCAAGCATCTTCTGAACACAAATCATCCCTGGCTGATACGCACTCATAAACTGCTAATACACAGCAACAGGTCTGAGGTAAGCACACGGGACCACTGGAGAAAAACCTTTTATTTCACACAATCAGCTGTTTACTGCTGGAGCTGAAATGCCCATCCATACATTTCCTTCCTGCCTCCTGATGCATTCATGAGGAGAGGGGAGACACATCCATAGGAATCCTCATGAAGAGTTATCTCTGCTTTTCAGTTTTGCACTGCCTTGTCCCATCAGGCTCACAAAACCTTTGTAATAGTCTATACTGTCTAAGGAGTGGCTGGGGAAATGGTGTCCTCCGTAGAGTGAATAATAGTGCCTAGTTTTCCAGAGAGGCCCTTTACAATGGTGGAAATAGTATAATCAGAATAAGTGTGTCATTTGAATCTCTTCTAAGTGTTCTCCTATCAAATTTTTGTTTTATTTGAAAGATGTATAGCACCAGCCTTAGCTCAACAGAGCAACATCAATTAATACTGGCCAGATAAGGAACTGCATAAAGAGACAGCATAAGCAGAGATGGCCCTCAATAAACAGAATGGAACTACCAAGAAGTCTGCCTCTCATGGAAAAAAAATAGTCTCCTTTCTGCAGACATAACAGCCTCACAGTTTCTAAATACAAAAAGGGGAAGGGATAGAGGCAAAATTTTAAAATAATATGTGCTGCCCCTCAAGAGTATTTTTGTTACCTGTAACATCCTTCCTAAGTGTGAATTTGTATGGATTTATATCTTGATTATGATAGGTTTTCTTGCAGGTACTTGCCACACTGGAGCCTGCAGGCTCTGTCCTGGGAACAGATGGGTGTAGCTCCTAAAAGAGTCAGAGTCAGCATGGTCAAAAGCAGTGAGGTATACTTTCTTAGCTAGAAGCCATAGATTTTCTTTTTTTTTTAATGTTGGAATTCCATTATGGAGTTATTAAACATTATGACTGCATTAATATTAGAACCAGTGTTCTGAAAATCAGAAATTTCTGTGAAATGATGTACTATACAAGGTATTTTCCAGCCCTTTGCACTACCATTGAAGCCTTCCATACATTTTGTTCCCTCATTTTCATACATACTATACTGCCCATCCGTGTGCTGCCAAGTGTTGCACACCAGTGAGAGGTAGTGGTGTTCTGCTTGGAGGCAAAGATCAGACTACAAGCATTTATAGCGCTTGAACCTTGTTGCTTTGAAATAGGGAAGTTCCCTTTGAAAACTGCAAACGCTAATAGTCCCATCTTAGGAAAATGTCTGCTGAAATACTGCTCCGTTTGCCCATGTACTAGGGCTTCAGTGGTGCCTGCAATTCCAAAGGAAAGCCAGTCACTCAACTAAGAAATTAAGAATATCTATTCAGAAAAAGCCCCCGTTCCTTCCCTAAAAACCCCCCAACAAGCTGAAAAACCCTAACCTGCAAGGTCCTTAGGTTAGAGAAAGCACATATCACTGCAATGAAGTCATGAATGTGTCTCCAGAGCCATAGCAAATAACAGCTGTCTGGACATCTGGGGCAAATTTCTGACAAGCCTGGCTAAAGTCCCTAGATGCAAGCACTACAGGAAGGTAATTACAAGAACAATAAGTGCTAGCTTAAAGCCCAACTGAGTAGAGCCTGACAGCTAAGTCTTTTTGGGCTTTGAGTGTGGGGAACCCTTGGATGCGACAAGAGTGTTAGGGCAGGTTTGTGGCTATACTTTCCTATGGAAAAGACCTTTATGGGTGATGCGGGAAGGTAAGGGGTTGAGCAACACATTTTGGTGATTTCTCTGCTCACCTTCCCTAATTAGGGAAGAATGAAAAACTTAGCCCTTGTTTGGCAGCTGCCTCAAGCGAGCAGCCACAACATCCTGCCTTGACCTTGCCAAGACACTACATTTGTCAAGGGCAAAAATCCTGATCAAAGATCCAGCTGAGGTTGGGTGAAGCTGCTCAAAGGTCTTAGCTTAGGACTGTCTTTCTCTATCAGTTGTACTTCTTGTGTTCAGTGAAGATCAGATGTCCCAACACAGACTTAGGGAGAGCAGCTATTTTGACAGCAGCCTTCACTGTGAATATAATGAAAAATTAAAACTGTTGATTAAAACTTAGGAGTTTACTTCAGAGTCAGGCTTCTCAGGCAGGGGTCCATGGATTACACAATCTGGTGCAGAGTTAGCCTCTGGTGGTAGATGTCTACCCCAGCTGCTGCTGTTCATAGCTCCCACTGTTGGCTGTGGCATCCAGCAGAAATATTTAGGATATTGCTTTAAAACTGCATCTATAGCAGGAAACAGTCAGCCAAAAGTGAGTTTGGAGTGACCAAGGGAGCTCATGAATATTAGCTATAGCAGACCTAGCTAACAACCTGTATTTTAAAGTCCAGAGATCCTGCTCCCAGACAACCTTGAGATATTAAGATGGGTTTTTATAGGAGCCACTGCGAAGGTATCTTCTTGTTTAAGGCTTCAACAGAAAAGTACAACCTGTGATTCAATCACTTTTGCTAGTCAGCACTTTAGTGTTAGCCAAGCCAAGGAATGAGCTGCTATTTTATCTTCTTCCCTCACTCTTTCCTCACATCTGTGTTCAACTACCCGTTCGCCTACCTATCATTAATCATAAATTCAATACCAGGCCCCTTGCTAGGTGGTAAGATTTCACTGATGCAGGTTTGTTTTAAAGAGCTTGTTCAATAAATCTCTATCAGGATCTGTGTTTTTTTAATTGCCAGCTGGCCCCCTTTCAATATGCAAGAAATTTTCCTTTCCACATTATTGTTACATCTCACCTGAGTGGAAAAAGAAAAGACAAAAAAAATAAAAAGGTCTAACTAGCATAAGGTAGAAGGAGTTTTTATAGAAATGCATGGATATAGTGGAAACAATTCCTTCCCCTGGACTGATGCAGTTTGCATTTCAAGATTTTGGAGTCAGGTTCCCCCTTCACGGCCATCAGCCTGTGGGCTGCAGAACCACACTTTAACCACAGTCCAACAAGGTGCAAATTTTGTCACAGGTTTAAATAAAAGAGCTTCAACTAATTTACAAGCTGAACTGTGATGTATTTCACTGGCTTACCACATTTTAACATTTGCTTCAGAATAATTTACTGCCTATACATTGGGTGTTCTATCTATACAAAACCATATTGCTGGCTGTTAACTTATAAAAAATAGGAGAGTGAGGAAACATTCTAATTTCTCATCAGTGTAAGAAAAGATAAGAAAAAAATATGAACACATTGGATAATAGCTTTCTGAATAGAATTGGGTGAGTTTGCAAGAAAGGAGTCCTGATCCTAGCCCCTCTCAGAGCTGGAGTCAATGTAACACATTATTCCCAATTTTGGGAATAATACACTTTTTAAGAAGCAGTTAATCTTCATACCATGGATCTGGTAGAATGCCATTTGTGTCAGTGGTGTTGCGTGAGTGTCACTGGTTCACAGTCACTGGGCAGGCACCATCTGCAGCCTGGCTCCACATTTCATAGTCACAGTACAATGATAGCTGGGGAACTAGTGAAAAGCAACATACGGCCAGTACAGAAAGCTGTGCTTATGCTGGGAAGTGAGCAGTGGCCTGTTCAGACACTGGTTCAGCAAATCTCCTGGGAAACAATCCTTAGTAACAAAGGGCTCCATGAAAGCTAGACATATTTTAAGGAGGAAATCTTAAAGGTGCGGGAGCAGGCCATCCCTGTGTACTGAAAGATGAGCCAGTGGGGAAGAAGACTGGCCCGGCTGAACAGAGAGCTTGTTCATGAATTTAGGGAAATAAAAAGAATTTTTGACCTTTGGAAGTAGGGCCAGGCAACAGAGTACAAGGATGTCATTAGGTCACGTAGATAGAAACTTAGAAAGGTGAAAGCTTAGCTAGAACTCAATCCAGTCACTGCTTTGAAACATAATAAAAAGTGTTTTTACAGGTACTTCAGCAGCTAAAGAAGGTCCAAGGAAGATGTCCATCCTTTATTGGACATGGGAGAAGCATTGTCACCAAGGGTGAGGAAAAGGCTCAGATACTTGTTGCCTTCTTTGCCTGGGTCTTTTACAGAAAAACCTGATATTCTCAAGACAACCAGTCCCATGAGCTGGTAGACAGGGAGCAGAAAAATCCACTTGAAATCCAGGAGGAAGCAGTTAGTGACCCTCTATTTCACTTAGATGCTCACAAGTCTCTGGGACCAGATGGGATCCAAGGGTATGGGGGGAGGTGGCAGAAGAGTTCACCAAGCTGCTCTCCATCATTTATTATCAGTCCTAGCTAACTGGAGACATCCCAGGTGACTGGAGATTGGCCAATATAACGCCCATCTACAGGAAGGATCAGAAGGAGGATCTGTGGAACTACAGGCTGTCAAGCTGACCTTGGTGCTGGGGAAGGTTATGGAAACCATCATCTTGAGTGTCATCACACTCAAGGCATGTAGAGAACCAGGGGATCAGGCATAGCCAGCATGGGTGAGTGAAAGGCAGGTCCTGCCTGACCAGCCTGAGCACCATTTATGACCAGGTGACCTACCTGGTAGATGAGGGAAAGGCTGTGGATATTGTCTACCTGGACGTTAGTAAAATCTTTGATACTGTTTCCCATGGCATTCATCTGGAAAAGCTGGCAGGTGATGGCTTAGACAGGTGCATTGTTCACTGGGTAAAAAACTGCCTGGGTGGCCGGGCCTACAGAGTGGTGGTGAGTGGAGTTACATCCAGCTGGTCTTCAGTCACCAGTGCTGTTCCCCAGGGCTCAGCACTGAGGCCAAATTCTTTTAAATATCTTTATCAGTGATCTGGATGAGGGAATTGAGCACACTTTCAGTCAGGAGGGCTCTGCAGAGGGATCTGGACACTGATGGGCCGAGGACACTGATACAAAGTTCAACAAGGCCCGGAACTGGGTCCTGCCCTTGGGTCACAACAGCCCCAGGCAGTGCCACAGGCTGGGGCAGAGTGGCTGCAAAGCTGCCCACAGGAAAAGGACCTGGGGGTGCTGGTGACAGCGACTGAACATGAGTCTTGCCCAGGTGGCCAAGAAGGCAAATGGCATTGTGGCCTGGATCAGCAATGGTGTGGCCAGCAGGACCAGGGCAGGGATTGTCCCCCTGTACTGGGCACTGGTGAGGCCACACCTCAAATCCTGTGTCCAGTTGTTAAGTAAACTTCCCTGCCCGGCCATCCAGGAGCCACTCTATCAGTCACTCTCGCACCACCTGAGCTGGGGCTGAAGCCCAGTCTCAGCTACACAACCCACACTCACACAGCCAGATAGGTTTCCTTACCGGCTCAACCCCAGGTTTCTTTTGGCAGAGTCACAGATGTCCAAATCCTTAAAATAATTTAATCAGGGCAATATAACAAAATAACAGCTTGAGCCAGTTGCCCCCAAGGAGGGACCCAGAACAAAGGAACCCCTGGGCTTTTAGATCATCACCATGTAAACGCAGGGAAATCCAGGTGTCATCAACCATGTCTCAGTGTTCCCTCACCTGGCAGGGCCATAGGTCCCTGGGCCCCTTGTTCTGCAAAGAGTTGGCAATTCATGGTCGCTTGCCTGGGACTTTTGCCAGAGCTCAACCTGCAGCTCCCACTGCAGCTGCACTCTGAGCTGCCTGCACTGAATGTATTCCTCAACACTGTTTATGTGCCTCATGACAAGCAGGACATTGAAGTGCTGGAGTGTGTCCAGAGGAGGACAATGGAGCTGATGAAGGACGTGGAACCCAAGTCCTACGAGGAACAGCTGACGGAGCTGGGGTAGTTTATCTTTGAGAAAAGGAGGCTCAGAGTAGACCTTATTGCTCTCTACAACTGCCTGAAAGCAGCTCTTCACTGAAAGGGTGGTTAAGCACCGGAACAGGCTGCCCAGAGAGGTGGAAGTGTTCAATAAGTGACTGGGTATGGCACCTTGTGGACATGGTGGTGATCAGTCAAAGGTTGGATTCAATGATCTTGGAGATCTTTTTCAACTTCAATGACTCTGTGATTCTGTCATTCTATATTGTTTCATTGCCATAATCCTTCTATGGTAGAGAGACTTATCAAAATTTCACAGAGATGCTGAAGAACAGATTTACCAAGACTACAATTTTCAAACATTGGAAAATATATTTCAGTCTTAAATCTGCATTGAGTTCTTTCAGTTTTGAACTTTTTATTTCAGAGGTAACAGAGGAACTCAGCTGAAATTACTCAGAGTTGCATCTTTAGTTTAATCAACTCAAATATTTAATTTTGAGTTAATTTAATTTTAATCTTTTAATTAATCAAATCTTTAATTTTGTCTTTTTAATGAGAAGGCTGTTTATCCTTTATATTTCTTGGTCAATTAAAAGGTGTGCAAAGCCCCTGCAGGAAAACTTGTAGGCATCTGCCTAGCTTTGAGGAAATTTGAACGTTTTTGCAGCCTAAACCAGAATTACTTCAGTACACTACAGCCAGGGCAGGCACCCCTGCAGCAGAAATGTGAAAACGACCACATTATGTCCCCGCACGGTGCCTTTTGCAACACTGTGCCTTTGTAACACTTGTCTGGTGGCTGTTGGCAAGGCCTGGTTCAATCCCCAACTAACAGAAGAGCATGCAACAGATGATAAAGGAAGCCTAGGTGGGAAAGTGTCATTCTCCCCTACTTTCTTTCTTTCTTTAAAAAAAAAACCCAAGCAAGAAAGTTGGTTGGTTTGATTTTTTTCGCCTAAGTACTTTCTGCTATATGCGTTTCAAACATTTTGAGATCTCTGGCACTTTTCATTTTTGAATTCAGAAAACTTTTGTCTGAGGTAGTAAAATCTCTGGCTAGATAAGCCTATTATCTAGTGGAAGAGGATTAGTTTTCTTTTGATTATGAGAATGATCTTATACAGAACATTTGACAGAGGCACGTTTTTCCTGCCATCAGCCATGTTTTCCGCCATTAATATGCTTAACCACAAGATGAGATTTTATCTACTTGTTTTCTCAGAAGATACATGAAAAGGATTTTAGAACTTGGTTCTCCTTGAGTTTGTATTAAAACCTTCCATATAAATTTAGAATATTGGACAGAAACATCTTTTTTAGTTTAGCCTGAGCAAGCAGGAAGGTAGCAACTTTACCAAAAAGGAAGGGAAAATGGCAATTACTTACTGTAGCAAAATGTGCCCTCTGAGCTGGTTTCTGACCTCTTTCACTCCAGATTAATCACCTCAGGTCTTCAGAAGAGTCTCTTTGAATTTCTACATGTATGAAGGAGTTTCTTCCCTCTATCTTAAAAAATGTGAATTATCCTTCTAACTCAGTTTGTCCTGAATTTAATTGAGAGAGTTGGCAACTTCTTATACTGTCTATGGTTTCCCAAACTTGGACAACCCAGTGCAGATGCCCCTGTCTGTGTGGCTCACTCGCAGCTCATGCATGACCAGAGGAGGCAAGTGGGACTCCCAGGAATGCGATTCATTATGTCTTGAAGCACAAGCATAGATTAGCTCAGATGAATCGCAGCCTGAGTCTCTCCTTGGACCACACTGGTGACTTCAATTGTTTGGTCCCGATGTGGGTGTCACACCACAAAAGTCCTTGGAGGGTGTTCACAGTCCTGATATCCCTGGGGACGTGGACCTGGGGTCTCCCCATACCCCACAGCCCAGGACAGCATTTCAGCCACTGAGAGTGAGGAAGGGGTTCCAGCCATCTCCTCTGGTGAGAGCAGGGGCTGGGGACACATGGACTGGCAAGTGTGCCTGTTAGGAGCTGGAAGAGGATCAGTGTCATGGCTCATCCTGTGGTCAGGTGCTGCTATCCTGACAGTACAGCCAGTGGCTGAACTGCAGTGATGAGAACTAGTTCTCCTGCAGCCAGTGCTGCCAGCCTTCCTCAGGGTGGTTGCAGGAGCCTGACTTCAAGTCTGTAGCTGTCAGGACAGCCAGAGAAGAGATGCCTGAGCTGCTGCACCTCAGAAGGGCTGCATTACTGGGATGATATGACAAGACAGAAAACCTGTAAATACCTAATCTGAAGAAGGAACCTGAATCTCCTCCTGTAGCCCTGTCTGTTTAAATTGCTTCCCCAGTGCCCCTCATTCTTGTTGAGGTGTGGTATAACCTATTACAGCATCTACATTTTCACACCATGCAGATCTTTCTCATAACTTGAGCATAAAAGATGACTTAAAAATGTAAGTATATTCTATATCTGATGTTAATATCATATTCTTTCAGCTAATGGAGGATTTTGCAGTGCCCATTTCATTTCCCTAATGTTAACTTTCTAGACAAATTTAGCTATGGTATAAAGGTTTTATATTGAGAAGGATTTTTCTTTTTAATTTCTTCCTGTTCTCCCTTTGCAGCAGGTCTATTCTGTAGTGCACATTGTTCTCTGGAATATTCTCACTCCAGGCTGTTGATAGCTGTATACAAAGAAATGACCATTTTCTCAAGGGTTTATTGTGATGGAGATTTGTTTGCAGTGCATTGCTTGAAATGTACATAGCCAGTTGTTAAGTTTATTTTAAGAATTAGGAAGTATTTACCTACTCTGCCTTGACCGTCTGAGGGCAGTGTCACCTAATACTTGCTGGAAGTGATATGCCTGGTCACTGCAAACTGTCTGCACTGCACCTACCCTCTAAGGCTGTTAACCAAAACTTAGAGACTTCCAAAAGAGCCTTTCTATTCATCTTAACTTTCGGACTTGGATATATTTCACTCACTCTTTGGGTCAGAGTGTCTATTGCTGTAAGTCTTTATTGGCACTGAAACCATTTTGGGGTATTCTACCCAATTCTCCCATCTAATCTAGATGGAACCATGACTGACCTTCAGGTCAGAACACTCACAGACATCCAACACAAAGTACTGGAAAGTGCTTTTTGCATGATGCAGTTTATGCTTGGCTAGAGCACGACCCTGAGAAGAATGTCCGGTTTTAAAGACCTCAAGCGATAAAGAATCTACAGCAGCCTTTGATAAATTGTTCCATAGGCAATCAACCTTGCTGTTAGAAAATTCCGTCTTATCTTAGACTAAATATGTTTAATAAGTTCACATTCCACCAGATAACCAGTTAGTCTGAATAAGTTGTCCTCCAATTTATTTTCTCTTTGTTAGTAATGCTAATTGTATGTTGTGGAGCACAGCAAACCACCAGACCTTCTTTTGGAGGTTTCTATTAATTACATGCATGCAGGCATCTCTCTCTTTCCCTTTAATTCTATCTGATCCTGAAAGAAAGCCTTCTATATGTGGTCAAAACAGGAGTTTTGGGTAGGAGAGAATGAGAAATCCCACAGAACGGGCATCAATGAATAAGGAATATGTGGCTTCTGCAATGGGTAGTTGACACTACAGATTTCTTCCTCTGGACTAAAGGTGCATAGGATGGGGATGATGGGAAAACATGGAAGACAACAGAGTGGTGTTGGTTTATGCTGGTTAAGAACCTGACCTTGTGGTTGTGCTTTATTCCACCTAGTTGTGGGCAGCTGAAGAGTGGTGGGATTTTGTTTCAACCCACGTAACATAGGTGATGACACAGGATAGAACATAAATTTATACAGACATACCTCATAGTACTACTTGTCTTGCCTGAAGTACTTAGATTAGCAGTGTGTACTAAGTACACACTGCTACAAGTTTCTCTTTACACTATGCTGGAAACATTTGCAATGTGATTTCTTCTGGAGGGAAATGGCAGATTATACTGATTTTGGGGATGCAACAATGGAGATAAAGTAATGAGGCAGTACCTTCTCTAGCAACAGAGATATCAGGTGGCCAAGTTCTAAATAAATGTCAAATAATCAAAGATAATTTTGGCAGAAATGTGTAAAAACCCTAAAAGGCTACCATGATCAGCACAGTAATCCCAGCATATCAGAAGTTTGTTCAGCACCTTAAAGCATTAAATGTAAAGATTCCTTCTTTCATGATTGGCACTGAGAAAGCTGAATATTGACAGTAGAATACAGAGGTCACTGAGATTCAGGCATTCAATTAAACACTAGTGTACCAAATGAGTGTTAAAGGTTGTTTAGGCACTAGCAACCAAATGTGGGCATAAAGGGTGATTCTGAAAACACTGAAGAACAATTTTGAAAATGCAAAAAATTTTCAGGAAATTTGCTCTCGTTGCTGTCACTGCCATAATCTCATTGCAATTACAGAGACATGGTGGGACAGCTTGCATTACTGGAATGCTATCAGGGACAGCCACGCGGTTTCTTTAGGGAAGGTGGGCCAGCAAGGCAAGGTGGGGGATCTGCTCTTTATGTGAGAAACCAACCAGAATGTATCCAGCTCTGCCAAGGGGTGGATGAAGAATGGATTAAGAGCTTGTAGGTAAGAACTGAGGGGCAGGCTAATATGGGTGACACTGCTGTTTTTGCTACAGGCCATCTGATCATGAGGAAGAAGTAGATGAGGCCTTCTACAAACAGCTGGAAACAGCCTCACAGTCAGAAACCCTCGTTATTGTGACGGAATTCAATCACTCTGCTCCAACACACCACAGTGAGGCACACACAGCCCAGAAGGTTCCTGCAGAGCAGTGATGATAACACTTTGGCACAGATGGTGGAGGACACAATGAGGAGAGGTGGGCTGCTGGACCTCATACTACCAAACAAAGGACTAGTTGGGGATGCGAAGGTTGGGGGCAGCCTTGACTGCAGTGACAATGAGATGTGGAGCTGTCTGGGTCTCCACATCTGACTGAGCTTTGTTTCATGCTACTAGTCTCATCACTAAGTAGACCTCCCTCCACAGTGTCTCTCCTGGTTAGTGTTATGGTTAGGTACTGTACTGTCCAACTCAGTGCTCCACAGAGACTCTCCCAAACCAGACGCCGATCTCTCATTCTCCCTTTCCCTCCCACTTCCCACTGCAGTGGGATGGAGTTGAGAATTGGAGGCACAAGGGGTGAAGATCATGGGTTGAGATAAAACTAATTTACTGGAAACAGCAATGAGCTAAGAAAATGAACAGAAACAGCAACAATATGAATTACAGAAGTATACAAAAGAGAGGATGATTCACATGCAAAAATGCTTACCACGGACTCCAAGAAAAATGAACCATGACAGACAGCTTTCCCCTTCCACCATGTTTCTTTGACTGGAAGCCACGCCCTTCTTCTCAGAAGCCAGAGAGAGTCCCTTTTCCCTGCCCTCGGCAATGATGTGAGGTGGTATCAAATAATATTAAGGTCCTGTTTGAATCTAGGATGGCTGGTTCCTGATGATTTTCCTACCTCATAACTTTTTGCTTTTCCCACCACAGTTCTGATGCTCTTACCATTTGGCCTATTCTCTGGGAGATGAGAAGTCAGATGCAGTATTGGCTCAGAAACTGAAATGTTTTTAACCTCATTACCATGAGTAATGATCCACGTCACCAACAAAAAGTTGAAGACGAAGAAAACCCCAGGTGATGGTATCCTTGCAGCAGATGATTTATGTTGTTTTTTTAGGAAAGAAAATAAAGAGAAAATTAAGGATGAAACATCTTCCTGAAGGACATACTGAAACACTTTATGCAGAGTGTCACTTGAACATAGAATAGGACGTGTACACTGACATAAACCACTGTGTTCTCGGGACTTCAGACCGTCTTGCAGGTTTTCATGTTGTCTGGAAGAGAAACAGAAGAAGGTGGGAGGACCTGTTAGACAGAGACTATTGGCACAAGAGAGAGAAAGCTCAGACACTGCTGGAGTGAGATAGCAGTGCAGTCTTTCTTCTGTGACCATCACAGATAGTTTCAAACCAAAAGCTGTGGAATGGGGTCATGAATTTGCCAGGTAGACTGATGTCTTCACTCCTTGGAAAAACAAGTTAATCATGTTCTGTCTTTACTGTGAGCTGTTCTTGGCAATTTAAGCCATATCCTGGAGAGAGTGGAGGGGAGAAAGTGCAGAGTGGAGCTAGTAGACAAGTGTGTTATGGGGTTTGGTTTGTACATGCTTAGGGAAGCTGGTCAGTTGCACAGGAAAATATCTGATTGCTGACAAAGAGCATACAAATAATTATGCTTATTTTTGAAAACCTCATCTTCATTTCTCAGTATTTATTTTATTACATTTTTTTTCTGCAGATTATAGTGACAATAATTCTTCCCAGACAATGGTATAATGGTTGCAGCTTGATCTGTCACCTATCTATGTGGCAGGTGGGGCTAACTAAGCAGCTAGGAAACAGAACTACTTTCCTGATTGGGGTCAGAAGGTAAAACACAATAAACTCTATTTTCGGTATTAGAGGTCTTTGTTTTCATTGTTGTTTATAGACATAGTTGCTCCTCCCAGTAACTTTGGCTTATCTGTAATTTCCTTTTTTTGATTGGTACAGTGTTTAGTTATTCAATTCTCTGATGTTCCAGCTAATAGACAGACATTATTTAAAATAAATGTTCTCTCAGACTGTGCATATTTTTCCTTCTGTTCATTTCTGGATCTGCAAAATGGAAAGAGCCTTCAGGAGCAGCCCAAATTTATTTTCCAAAGAAATATGTTTGCCTTTTTTTTTTTTTTTGCCACATACCACAGTATTGTTTTCTCTATTTTATTGTCTCAGAGCTGATGTTAAATGTGATTATTTTTAGGGTATGCTTTAGTTTTTCAGTATTTCTTAGGCATTTTTTCTGCATTATACAAGTCAGAATCCGTTTACTGCCAGATGACTGATATTCACCCATGTTGCTTAGTTGGATGGTTACTAGATGCTACATGTATTTCATCTATAGCATCCTAGAAAAACCTTTCTCCTTTCTCTCTCTTTGTCTCATTCCTCATTTTTGTGTCTCATTTTTTATGCAGCCTCAGCCTCTGTCAGTCACTCTGATGACTTTTGAACTAGTTTGTAAATTTAAATTAAATTAGAGGGAGGTCAAGAGGGAGGTTCCAGCATATTCCATGAAAGTAGGAGATCTTAACAGATGGCTGCACTAACAGTATTGGCCACACTCGTGTGTCCTCCTGCATGTCCTGTGCAGCCTCAGGCACAAGGAACGGTTGCTGTCCTCAGACTTAAAGTCTATGGTGATTCCGAGCTGGCTGAAATGCAGCAGTGATACCCACATGGTCTGTCCCGTGCTGTCAGTGCAGTTGTCATCTCTTGCCTTTGGCTGTGGCTTCCACAGAGGAGAAGCACTGTGCAGGGGGAAAGGAACCCTTAGGGAGAAATTGCAGAACTCCACCAGCTGGCATTGTTCTAGGTCTGAGTGGACGGGTGATGTCACTGTCTGCCGTGTCCATGCCAGCTTTCAAGCTACAGACAGATGTAGCACAGCCTCCCTCATGGACCAGAGTCTGTTGTCCCTAGAGAAACTGCAAGGATCATATGACATTACACGGAGGTTTTTTAAGAAGAGAGTGCCAAGAGCGTCTACCTAGAAAGCTCAACAGCCCATGTATCGGAGAACTGTTAGAGCCAATTTGGAGCAGAATATGACACTCTGCATACCATTGGTATAGCATCACAGACACACTAATACACCTTCAGCTCGAGGCTCCGATAGCTGGAATTCACATATGCAAAGTGACTCTGTGCTCCTCTGTTCTCGGGACAGTCTTGAATGGGCTCTGAAGCCTCTACGTCGCCCAAACGCCTTTAAAGCAACAGTGCCTGGCGTGAGGGGGCAGCATGCTGCCTGCAGCCGCCAGAGCATGGTGTGCCATGGGGCCCTGCGCTCTTGGAAGGGTGGGTGTTTCAGACTGCTGACTTCTTGGGCTTGGGGCTGGCCAGCCTAACTCGGGTGTCTGGCTTTGCCACCTACCTTGCACTTAGATTTTAGGCCTCGTATGAAGCAGTCTTGCTGAACTGTCTGTGCTCCCTGCCTACTGAGTAGGCAGAGGCTGGAGTCTGCACCTTGTCAGACAGGGGACTCCTGGAGGCTTTCAGAAGATGTGATTTGTTTGCTCCACAGAGCACAGGTCTTTACTACTTAATTCTGCTTTCTCAGGCACCTTGCAGCTGAGGGGCTGGTAGGTTAGGTGGTTTGGGTGCTGCTCTCCTAGTTCAAACATAGTTTTGCAGACTAGCAGTTGATAGGCAGGACTGTGTGCACAGGAAGGGCGCTCAGAGGAGTGCCCCAGCACAGGTACGTGCGCTGCTGAAGGCACTGCTGGGAGTTCGGCTGAAATGTGCTCTCTCATCGCAGGCAATTCTCCTATCACCTCTCCTAAAGATATGCCTTTGCTGGGGTGTAAGGAAGCCTTCAATGTCTTGACTCACCACGAAGTTTATTTAATAAAAAGAAGGCCATGCACACTTGCATGGCTCCAAGTACGACTGGAAGAATGCTAGCTGCTCAGGTTTTATTTAATCCTAAAGAGTAGGAATCAGTTGAAATTTCTAGCCAACTGATTTTCTTATTTTAGAAATGATCACACCAATATGAATAAGAGGCGCTGGAAAAGCAGATATAAATAGCCATGAGATTTGCTTATTTCTGCTATTCTTGCTAAGATTTTATGATGTGTTTTTTAGTCTTGATTATATGCCTCAAGGTAGAAAAGAGGCTAAAGCAGATTTTTTATCAGTTGTGTAATGAACTTTACATTATTTCCTTGGTCCTTCTGTTGTTTTTCAGAGGAAATTAAAAAAGAAAAAAAAAATTTTTGTGGGCTATCACTTAGCAGATAGCCTCTCAGTAAAACAGTCTTATCTGCTGTGGTTTCTAATGCTAGGCATTTGTTGCTAGAAATACTATCATCTATTTTTCATTCTGAATCTCTCTTACTAAAAAAGTCAAAGCACATCCTATTTATTGTCTAATTTTGAAAATTCACGGTTTCACAAATTCATGTATGAACTTAAACATCTACTTAATTTCCTGAATGAATTTTTTCCCCTTTTATGAATCACAACACTTAATTTAACTGTGCTTTTTAATGTATTTGTAGATACCACAGATGACTACATAATGAATAAAGTCATTAGTAGACTTTTCCTTATGTTTCATGTCACCTGACAACCAAAATAAAACTCTGACAAAGAAGTTTTAGACAGTATTTATTTGAGGTTGGTGGAGTGAGTGAGTCTGTGTAAAAACCATTAGCTACTGAAAACCTGAAACCATAAACTAATTTTCAGTTTAGACTGTACAAAATGCTAAATACCAAGGGAAAAATAACAACCAGGCCTATCTTACAGGAATACCAGTTAGTTGATGTCTGGAAAACATGTTGAAATAAATGTGAATCAGAGTTTAATTATAGCAAAAAATTTTTTTTTTAAATTTTAAAAATCTTTTTATTGGGTCAGTAAAAAACTATGACAAAACAAAAAGTAGACTAGAATCCAAAATTAATCTTATAGAAACAATAGGTCAATGAAATATGAAAAGAGTATAAGCTAAGGTCCCTCTACTTGTGAAAACCAAGCAGAGGTTTCCCTTCTGGAAGGCAATGATCAGGGAAGTCAGAGCCTGAGGATATTATGATTGGCTTAAATTTTTACTAGGTTTACAAGGAAATATCTTCACAGGGAGTAGTACCTTCCTGTATTCTGCATTTCTCACTGCATATTCAGTATATTAGAAGACTAAGTAATTTATGTGTCTTAACTTGAGTTTTACAAAACCTCCAATTTTCAATCAAAATTAAAGCATAAACACAGGTGGATTATAAAAAATACTGTCTGTTTTTTCTCTGTGTAACAACTTACAATATGACAGAGGTTTTGTGGCCAAATTCTAACTTTAGAGAGAAATATACTCCTAGAGTGGAACATAGTCCATAGAGAAAAATACCTTCCATTTTGATCTCTGGATCAATTCACTGACATTGAGAAGACAAGACGCAAAGAAGCAGTCCCCAGATAAAGAATGAAATGAATAGGTTTGGTTTGGTTTGGTTTTTTGTAGTTCTGCACACTGTTGCCATCTTCAATTGCACAGGAAGCAGCAATACTTAGGGAGCATTAAACAGGTCTATCCTGACAGTAACCTGGGGCTCCATCATGCAGAATGAAAAATGAAAGTTAAGGACAAATTCAAAGGGAATGCAGGGCACAGTGCAGGAGAAAGCTACTTACAAATATTTGTAAGTGGGACAGTTTCTGAACATGCATAAACATGCTAGAAAAATTAAATGACCTCTGGGGCCCCTGTCTTTTCAGACCAGAGCCTGAAAATTCCCTTTTTTCTCAGTATGTCTCGACCTCAAGTATATCTTCAGACATGAGAAAAGAGGAAAAGCATTGGAAGGGTAAAGTGTAACAGATGACATGTACTCAATAGTGATAAATAGGAGTGAAAAAGAAAAGGAGCAATACAAAGATTACACTTAAAACCTACACTGTTAATTGGAATCAAGTCACAGTGCTTTTTTTCTTGGAAAAATAGTAATTTGTCTCCAGCTTTGGCAGAAGAGCAGCACGCATAAGAGCAAATAATATCTGAAAGTAGAACAAGCCAACATGGCACCAAGTAAGATAAATGCTTAGCTCATAATCATTAACTCCTGGCCTAGCTACTGCTTCGCATTGCCAAAAAATCAGGATTTGGAGATGAATTATATAGGCTATAAATAATAGTTCCGAGATGCAGCATCAGAAAATAGTTGTAACTTTATTTGCCCATGATCATTAAAGTGCTATAAAAACAAAGAAAAAAAGAACATCTCCTCTTGGGAGCCCTAAATCACAGATTTTTCTGGTAGCTACTAATTTTTGCTGCAAAAGTAGCTAATTCCTTGTTATTCATGAACCAAGGGCCTGCTTCTGTTGGCAATCTTTTCCATCACTACCTGCCTGAACAGAGAAGCCCTGCTGTTCTTAGAAGGGAGGAAAAGTGGCTGCAGCATCTTCTAGATGACAGATCAAAAGTGTTCTGGACTTCTGCCTCAGCATGAAGCTGATCTACTGTGTAAAGCCATCTATTTAGCAAGATAACCATCTGGCTGGAGTAGGCTTGATGAGGTAATGGTTTTATTAATTCTTATAATAAGATGAGTAGACAAGGCTGCCTATGGCATTCAGATATGAGTATTTGACCTTTACAAAATCATCTACCTTCCTTTCTGGTGCAAAACCTGATGATTTTCAGTGAATCAAAGGAGTTACCAGATGAATTTTCCCAGTGCTTCACAATGAGCACGGGAAGATCCAAATTTTCTTTTCACATCTGCAGAAAAGTCACTTCTTAATCATCGAGACCGAAGCAAGAAAAGGCTATTTGCTCCAGACTCATCTATTCTCTCTGCACTGGAGGACATCGCACGCTATCTGCATGTTCTTCTAACTCTGCTGAAATTTTCTAAAGATTTGCTGCTCTTGATCAGAAGAAGCTATCATATTCCTTGGCAGCTTGTCTGAAAGTTGTCCCCCACACTACTTAAAAATGGTGACCTGTTCCTTAGCTAAACTTCCATCTTAAATTTCTATCTACTAGTTCTACCTGTGCTTTAATCATGAGCATAATAGGGGGTCCAACACTGAGCATCTTTACTGCCTAAAGGAGCCACAGCAAAGCACCTGGCTTTGCTAAGTGTGCTAATCAAACTCCTGCACCTTTCCCTGTGCTGCTCTTCTTCCAGTCCTGAACTAATTTATATAAATTTGGCCTTCAATATCTGCAAGTTTTCAGTGTGTTTTCAGAAAGGATGACAAAGGTGGACCGAATTGCACTGGTGAGCAAAGATGCTTGCATTAATGGAACAACAAATTTTTAAATTTTGGAAGAGATTTTAAGGTAAATTCAGACTCCATAATAACCTAAGTAGCTAAGTAACACGAGCTAAGGAAAAGGAGCTCACGTGCCTGTAAGGGCATGGTGGTCTTTAAGAGGTAGTAACTAAAGAGATATGGTGATCAATCATGGGCAACATTTCTTGCACATGAAATAGGAGGAATATTGTGAAGGCTGCTACCAAATGACATAAGGGCATCCTCTTTTTCAGTCTGCAAAAATGAACTCTCATAACATTGTCCAGTGTATCTAAGGATTATCTTATGGACATGGCTGCAGGTTCTGCAGTCTCTGATGCAGAATGGCAAACACAAACATGGTCAGTAACATGTGTGTTTTGTCTGCCTGTGTGCTCACTTTAACTCCATCATTTCACCACTCTAAGCTTTTAATAACAAGGCTTTATTTGCCCTTTCATTTTACTTCTCTGGTTGTTGTGGTGGTTAAGTCCACCCTACACACCGCACGTTGTTCCAAAGTGATCTCTCCCCACACCACGGTGCCAGAAGGTTCTTCTGCCCTCGGTCCCTGGTCCTCTCCCCCCTCCCCTCCCCTCTTCCATTGGCCCCCGTTATGCCATTCAACCTTTCCTCCCCCCCCAGCCCTCAGATTATTGGTTACTGATGTTCTGCCCACCCCTGGGACCCCTCGGGGTAAAAACTGCCCTCGTGGGTTTGTTCGAGGTTCTTTGTCTCTGCCTCCCCTTCGGAGCGGTTTGTTCACTGACGATGCGGACCCCAATAAACGCCTCGGAATTGCACACAAAGAATCCCTCTTGCCTCTTCATCTCCGTAACACGCAGAACTATGTGTGAGTGGCTGCTTGCATCCACCAGCAAGGGTGAGGCTGGGTGCTCACGTAGGTGCTGACAGAGCACCACCACAGCGTCTCTGCAAGGGACTCTGTGGGAGAAGCGCGGCACCAGTCCATTGACCCCACACACTGCGATATCTGGTCTTCCACTGGAATTCATGTTGGAAAGCACCAAACCGAAATGAACTGCCCCAGGTGAGGAGCGAGCATTGACAAACACTGAATTCGAGAGGGCAGAGGTCCTCTCGGCCTCCAAAGAGCTCATCGGGTTGCTCTCAAAGGTTATCATCGCTTCAGAGTGTTTGGCCTGTTATCAGAGGTTGTCAGGGATATGGCTGAGAAGCCATGAGTGATCCTGACCTTAGTTATTCTCCTTTAATTCTGCCACACCAGTCTCAGAAAAGCTGACTGCCCTTCCTTTATACACGGGTTGTCCACGCCAGGTCCTTCCTGTACCTCTGCATGGGGACTGCCTAACGCAGTGTGGTTCGGTCAGTGGTGATGCTGCCATGTTCTTCTGAATTGTCCCTGGCAGGGGAATCGTTTCGGCGGTGCCTTACAGCACGCCAGCAAGCCGACATTCACACCCGTGCCGATGGAGGCACGAAAGCACACACACACACACACACACACACACACACACACACACACACGGAGGCTGGATAGCTTGTGTGTCACTGGAGACAATAGAGTCCGGAGGAACTGCTCGTGTAGAGTTCTAAAGAGGTTTATTGTCCTTCCTCGACGGTTTCCATGGACGAAGGAGGCCGAACTGAGGGATGTGCCAAACTTACATAGGAGAGCGGAGAGGGGGCGGGCAGAGCACCAGTAACCAATGGTTTGAGGGTACAGGGGCGGGGGGAAGGGGGGGTTACAACCTTTAGGGGGTAACAGACATGGGCTCATGGGCCAATTCAAACAGTCCAAACGTGCCTAGAGCCACAAAGCCTGATGGAGGGGGCTTTACCCTGAGGAAAGGGGATGATTTCGGTCCTTGGAGCTGGCCCACCAGCAGGCCTCAGTTGTACCAGAGCTTTTAGGCTCCTGGGCTTCTACTGCTGCTGCCTCAGCATCTTTCCCTTCTTTGTCTAAAGGAAAAGCCTCTCCCATTGACTTAGATAGGCACTTCTTAAGGCAACCAAATAAAATTAAAACCATAACAATTATTAGAATCACCCACAGTCCAGCTTTGACTAAGGATTTCACCCATCCTTCAAGTCCCCATTGACCAAAAAGGTTTCCGAGCCAATTCAATTCTCCTTTTATCTTTAGTTCTTTAATTTGGTCCTTCATTTTCTGAATCGTCATGTGGATGCTCTGGTTATGAGATGACAGGTTAACACAGCATAGTCCCTCAAATTCCTCACAGCCATGTCCACGGGCCAATAAAAGCAGCGGTTGCGTGTCTTGTGGTTTCTTCATCCTCAAGTAGTTGAGAGAGGGCACTCGATGTTAAGTTAGCATGCTTCCCAAGCCAGCACTCAAGGTGAGTGATTTGGCCCAGGGCCTCTGCTGCTGCTACCCAAGACAGGAAAAGTGATGCAGCAACTCTTTTAGACTCAGGACAATTAACAATTTGGCTATTACAATTTGGGTCTAATTGCTGTATTCCCCTCTTTTGGCGGGCCAATTGAGTGTGGTTTTTCCAATACAAAATTTGGGTCTTGTTGGGTGCTAGTACAGAAAGCCTGCCGAGAGTGCAAGGTCCTCCTCGGATCCTGGATGGGATTCTGAACCACGCCCAATTCCCTCAAATCAGGAACCTACCTGTAGGAAGTGCTTTGGGATACGTGGGTGACTCCGCTGGGATGAGGTTCTCGTTTCGGCACCAACTGTTGATGGAATAAATTTTTTCATGAGGTGTCATGTCCCTACTATGCTTTAATTTCTGGAGTTCTGGCCAGGATTGTGCCACTCCCTTCATGTTGAAGAAAAACCTGAGGCAGTGGGTAGCTTGGGAGGACCCCAGTAGTTCCAATTCTTGAGGTTCCTCTGGTGCTGTCTCCAGTGCATTCATCCACTTATTCCAAGCATCCACTGGGTAGGGTACCTGACCTGAGAAGGGAGGTTCATCCTTATGGAGAGGGATCCCCACCAGGCATGATGAAAGTGCGTCACGTTCACTGCTCATGACAGGCACATATGGTCTTGCTGGAGCGTTTTTGCCAGTGTGACCCACACATTGGCCTTTGGCTGCAGGACAATCCACGCAGGGACCTCTGATAGTAACAGGATCCAGGAGACCAGGAGAAAGCGGAGGCAGGTAATTGTGGACATGGTGGTAATTAAGGTATGGGTAGTCCTTTTAGTGTGGGATTTTAAACAAAAATTATTAAAAGGTGGTTCATCATTATTTCTTTTCCCCTCTCGCCCCCCTCTTTTTTCTTATATTCATAAGGGAAGTAACACACGGGTAAGGGGGTTATGGGGGAGGGAAACACATGAGGGTAACATACAAGGGGTTTCAGGCTCTGGGGAACTGCATGGAGGCGGCACGATGGATGTTCATGTGGTCAGCATCTTGCGCTGACATCTTCTCCACGCAGTACTTGTTTCTTTTTCTGGGGTTTCCTTGTCACCATCTGGGGTGTTGTCTTCTGTCTCCTCAGGAGTTGTCACTGATGGTCCAAGGTAGGGCTTGACATTTTTTCCTGGTATCCACTTAGGTCCTGAAGGTGTGGAAACACAGGCGTATCCCCTCCCCCATATAATTAGCAGCAAAGGGCCCAATATTTGATGGCTTTCTGGATCTTTGATTAACACGGGCGGCTGTTCTTTTAATTTACCTTGGGTCAAACTGGTGAAATGCCTGAAAATGGGGGAGGTTGTGTCTGAGAACGAATTATTCAAGAAATTTATTGTGAAAAGAGCCTTACAGAGTCTCACAATGGGAGAATTGAGCTTTGTCCCTCCCTGCTGCTGGTCAAGTACTCTTTTGATAGTTTGATGGGCCCTCTCAACTATAGATTGACCTGTAGGGGAGTGAGGAATGCCTGTAATGTGTTGGATACCCCATGAACTAAAAAATTCCTTAATTTTGCTTGAGACGTAAGCCAGACCATTATCAGTTTTTATTTCTGTGGGCACGCCCAGGGTAGAAAAAGCAAGGAGAAAACGCTTCATAACATCTCTTGCCTTTTCTCCTGTGTGGGCGGACATGAACACAGCTCTGGAGAATGTATCAATGGAGACATGTACATATTTTAACCTTGCAAGTTGGGGGACATGGGTTACATCTCTTTGCCAAATTTCACAGCTACCTAGGCCCCGGAACCCAATGATAGCACCTGGTAGCTTTGGCAGTTGGGACATGTTGCTACAATTGCTCTTGCTTGGTCTCTAGGAAGTTTAAACATTCTCATTAGGGCTGGAACGTTTTGATGGTAAAACTGATGGCTCAGCTTCGCTTGAGTGAATGTCTCCGGTAGGCTGGGAACTTGTACTGGCATTGCAAGAATGTCTGCTCTCCGATTCCCTTTGGCAACCGGTCCAGGGAGATCAGTGTGTGACCTCACATGCATCATGTGGAATGGGTGCTTTCGGTGGGAGAGCAGAAAAACAAGCTTTGAAAGCAAGCTGTATAATTTAGGATTGGGCACCTCCTTTAACAAAGTGCGTTCTGCTCTGGCAATTACTCCGGCTACATAAGCCCAATCTGTCACCAAATTAATAGGTTCCTCAAACCTCTCAAAAACTCTAACCATGGCTGCCAACTCTGCAATCTGTGGGGAACCCTCCACCACCTGGACGTCAGACTCCCACGTCTGAGTCCTGGGATTTTTCCAAGTCATGACTGACTTGTGGGATCCTCCTGAGCCATCTGTAGAGACTGTTAGAGCCTTGAAAGACTTGGAAGTTCTTTTGGTGCCAAATGAAAGGCCGAATTGAACAATTAATGTTTTGGATTGTGGATTGAGATTTTGCCTGGATAATTGTCTAGAGCAAACTGGAGGTGCTCATTCGTCTCGAGCAATTGCTCCAGGACACTAGCTGTCACTGGCAAATAGATGCATGATAGATCACAACCCGCAAGGGTATGGAGGCATGCTCTGGCCTTCATGATCAGGTGGGCCATCAGTTCCTGTGGTGTGATAATAGTTTTGAACGGCTGATGTGACAAGAAGACCCACTCTGTGATAAGAAGAGGGTCTTTTTGTGCTGTGTCCCATTGAAAGATCAGCCCATGTAACTTGGGCAACTTACCCAAAATGATGAAACTAAAGGGTAATTCTGGACTGGTCCGATGGTCCTGGTGAGAAGACAGGGCAAGCTGTACCTTTACAATGGAGTCCTGGGCCTCCTCAGTGATGACTCGTGGTGAGTCTCGGTCCTCGCAGCCCTTCAGGAGGTTAAACAGCGGCACAAGGTCTTCTGTCGTGACTCCCAGCAGAGGACGAACCCAGCTGACGGAGCCGGACAGCTGGTGCAAGTCCCGGAGGGTCTTTGGGTCATCTTTGATGGTAAGCTGCTGGAGCACTACGGTCCGTTCACCGATGCGGAGTTCCAGGTAAGCCCACGTGCAGGTGTGTTGAATCTTTTCCTGCTGTATTTCAAACCCTACCCTTTCGATGGCCTGAACAGTTTTTTCCAAAGTCAAATCCTAGTAAGTATTGTTCGGTGCACAAACTAACACATCATCCATATAGTGGAGGATAATAGACTTTGAGAACTCTTTGCAGACAGGGGACAAGACGCAGGCAAAGTACCACTGGCAAATCGTGGGCGAGTTCTTCATATCCTGAGGAAGGACTCGTAAGTGGTACCTGCACAACGGGGCCTGATAATTGAGGGATGGGACAGAGAAGGAAAATCTGGGAGCATCACGGGGGTGCAAGGGGATATTGAAAAAACAGTCCCTGATGTCAAGGATTGCGAGCTTCCATTCTCAGGGGACCATAGAGGGCGAGGGCAAACCTGGTTGCAGGAGACCCATATCCTCAATGACCTCGTTAATTCGCCGGAGGTCATGGAGCAGCCTCCACCCGTCTTTGCCTGGCTTTTTTAACACAAAGACGGGTGAGTTCCAGGGATTATCGGTGGGAACAAGGTGGCCCTTGGCTAACTGTTCCTCTACAAGGGACTCAAGTGCACGCAGCTTTTCAGTTGACAGGGATCACTGTGGCACCCAGACAGCTTTTATCTGTCTTCCACGTAAGAGGTGGGGTGCTGCACTCTACAGTGGCCCTCGCCAGAAATCCCGTGGTGATGGGATTTACAGCCGAGTGCCCCATTGGGATAGAAGTTCCCTGCCCCAGACAGTAAAACCCGAGTCAACTACAAATGGTCTGACAGTGGCTACATGACTATCATGGCTTTCTATAATGATGTTATTGGCACTCTTCATGGAAGTCATTGTTCCCCCTATACCAATGATCCTCCCGTCCCTTGGTTTGACCTTCCACTCTTGGGGCCACTCGGCTCAAGAAATGATGGTCACATCTGCCCCTGTGTCTACCATCCCCGTCAGGTAACCAGTGGATTTTCCGTTGCGCAGTTTACAGTGCATCACTGGTTTGTCCCTGCCCACAGTTTCTGCCCACCATAAGGATGGTGTTCTGTGGCACTGTGCAAGCTCCTGGGGGAGTAGAGTGGCCTGTGCAACAGGTGTCCCTTTGTTCAAGAACCATGGTGGGTTGCTACAGACAGCAGTGACAGTAATTGCACTGTTTATGTCCACTGTTTGAACCTCAGGAAGAATAAAAAGTTCAGGTGGTCCACATAGTGGCTCTCCCCTAATTAGAAAGTCCAGTGTTTTGTCCAAGGATCCAATCTGTCTGACAGTTATCGTGTGTGGTGTACTTTCCTCAAAGTGAAAAGAAATGTCACTCACCAGAATATGATGCGTCTCTGTTTGCTTACAATTCTGAGGTCCGTGCACAGGATGCATGCACGGTGAAGGGAAACGGCTCGATGATTGGTGTCATTGTGCGTGGCCATGACGCGCTCTAATGTCCGTTTTCTGAATGTCTTTGGTGATGGCATTTGCATGTGGGACAGTCTGAGGGGACAGACTTGGTATCCTTCTTAGTATCTTTTGGTCCAGGGCAATTCTTAATTTTAGATGTTTAAAACTGCCACAATTGAAGCACCTTGGCTTTTCTTTCTGCACCTTATTAGAGACTGCCAAGGCTTTCACCACCCCTTTTGAAGCTGCCTGGGCTTATTGTCGCCTCAGAGGATGTCAATTTGGTGCAGGCCTCGACCAGGAGCAGAATCTAATGGAAGAGCCCAGAGGACTTTTTTACAGCTTTCATTGGCATTTGCCATGGCCAAAACACGTGATAACTCTCTCTGGGCTTCCAGGTTTTCTACTTGTTTTTCCACAGACTCTTTGAGACTGTCAACAAATTTTATGAAAGACTCATCGACCACCTGTTTTATGGTGGCAAAATTATGAGAGGGGGTGGAAGAACTCGGAGTTAGGAGCAAAGCTCTCTCAGCTGCCTGTTTAATATCTCTCAGGACTAATTCAGGAAGGAGCTGTGCCTGATCCTAGGGTTTTCCTAGGTTCCCCTCGCTGCAAAGCTGGTCTAGTGTCAAATTCGGTCTGTTGGGGTCCCTCCTATTGCATTGGATGAGGTCCCGTAATGATTTTTTTCCAGTTCCTCTCCCAGAGCATGTATTCTGCTGGAGTGAGGAGGCAGGACATGATGTTTTTTATGTCGTGCGGTACCAGGGCGTTTGCAGAGAAGGCAGCCTGGATTAAACCTTGAAAATAAGGGGACTCCCTCCCAAAATCCTTTTCAGCTTTGCACAATTCTTTCAATTGCACGTAGGAAAAGGGCTCGCAGCGGGGATTCCCCCCCTCTCCGCCCCCTGTAGGTGACCGGGGCGGCTGTTACACTGATTTTATCTGCCAGCTCCCAGTTCCCGCCCTCCACTGCTTGCCTTCGTATCTTTGCCCAATGATCTTCGGTATCCGAGAGATCGCTTTCTCTCTCCTCCAAAAGCGGGGGGAGTCCCTGTGCCGAGCCCGGCGGGGCCAGCCCCGGTGGCCGCTCCCATTCCGGCCCCAATAGCGTGGGAGCCGGAGTGGGGGGCTGGTTTGGGGTGGGGCTGCCGGTGGAGGGGACGTAATCCAGGGTGGAGCCCGCGGCCGGAACCCGACTCCAGGTGGTAAGGGGAGGGACCACCTCGGTTACACACATCGACGCAGTGGCGGGGGCCGACACAGGAGCATGCACTGACGCAGGGCTAGGGAGGAGCTAGGGATTTCAGCGGGCGCGGGAACTTTTGAACAGAAGAAGGTAACATGGCGTGGCCGGCCACGCGGTCTCCGCCATCTTGGGAACTCACAAAGGTCGACACAGCAGGGGTTTGGGGTATCGGAAGGAGGGCTTGGGGAGAATCCGAGCGGGAGTGATCAAACCCGACCCGGGGAGGGGGCAGGGGAGACTGAGAGGGGTCAGAGGGATAGTAGCTCCTCTGTACGGCATGGCGTGGTACCCTGTCCAGTCTGTCCTGAGGGTCAAAGGGGCAGGGGACACAGGGAGACACAAAGGAGTAACAGCAACAGAGGGACCCGGATCTCCAGGCACTCCTGACCCAGTGCCTGCATTCTTAACTGAATGATAAATAATGACTAGTAAAGGGAAAAATTTCGCAACTGAGTCATCTCCAGTCTGTCTTAGAAGCATAAACTTTTCCCCAAACTTATCCCAGAACCCAGGAGACTGGACAGAAGCTGTAGAAATGTCCGGAAAAAATTCAAAAAGCGAATGAACAAAGCATTTTGAGTTTCCCTTAGAAAAGCGGCAATTTCCCAGTTTTAGATTACTTTTAAGCAGGGTATATACCTCCTTCTGGGGATGGGTCCATTTCCCACCCATCCTTCCCCGGAAAAAACTCTTCCCAGCACCGAAAGGAAAAGATAAAGCAAAAAATACAAACGGTGACCCAGGCGGAATTCCACTCACACTGCTCCAGAACTCCATGGGTCAAATAAAACTTTTAGGCTAGGTCCTCTGGTTTTTAGCCAACTCTGCTGTCAGAGACTGTGGAGAGCTACCGGCCACCTGTTGAAACAGATCTCATAGAACTCAGATCTGCCCTTCGGGGAGGAGGCTGTGCTGAAGTCGGCTCCTGATGGCACGAAGCCTCCAGGGACGATTTCAGGGACTGTTCAGAGTCCACATTCAGGCTGCCACTTATCACGGTGTGGTTCAGTTGGTGGTGATGTAGCTGCATTATTCTGAAAAGCGTCCCTGGCAGGGGAATCGTTTCGGCGGTGCCTTACAGCACGCCAGCAAGCCGACATTCCCACCCGTGCCGATGGAGGCATGAAAGCGCACACACACACACACACACACACACACACACACACACACACGGAGGCTGGATAGCTTGTGTGTCACTGGAGACAATAGAGTCCGGAGGAACTGCTCGTGTAGAGTTCTAAAGAGGTTTATTGTCCTTCCTCGACGGTTTCCATGGACGAAGGAGGCCGAACTGAGGGATGTGCCAAACTTACATAGGAGAGCGGAGAGGGGGCGGGCAGAGCACCAGTAACCAATGGTTTGAGGGTACAGGGGCGGGGGGAAGGGGGGGTTACAACCTTTAGGGGGTAGCAGACATGGGCTCATGGGCCAATTCAAACAGTCCAAACGTGCCTAGAGCCACAAAGCCTGATGGAGGGGGCTTTACCCTGAGGAAAGGGGATGATTTCGGTCCTTGGAGCTGGCCCACCAGCAGGCCTCAGTTGTACCAGAGCTTTTAGGCTCCTGGGCTTCTACTGCTTCTGGCTCAGCTGCCTCAGCAACTTCCTTAGTCTTGGGGTCCAACCTAGGCTGGGCAGGACCACAGACAAGCTGTGGCTGGGGTCACTGTGTCCTGGTGACATACCAGCAACAAGAGCTGTGCACTGCTCTTGGTGTGTGCTACATACAACCATTGCTCACCAGATGACACCATGGCAGCCTCTGCTGGTGCCCACAAGGACACACTCAGCTTCAAGGCATGGAGGGATTCAAACCAACTTTGGGTATGTTGCAGTGGTTACACCAAAGGAAGGAACACTTCCACAGGGACAGGTTTTCCCCAGATTTTCCTAAAAATGTTCTGAACATATGGTTCATGCCTTACTCATGCGTTAAGTTTAGAGCTGCTGAAACACAGCATTTCCAGAACTCTTGTCTCATCAGTCCTGTGGGGAAGCATTCCAGTTTAAACAGGGAAGAGGACCAAAGGAAGGTTTAGCAAGATGGACACACGGCAGAAAGAGTTGTAGCAAAGTTGTAGCCTGTTGTTCACACCTGCAGCCCAAGGAGTGAAGGAGCTGGGGCCTGCCTGAGTCACAAAGGCAGCATGCACAGTCATGTGCTTTCTCTCACAATAGGGACCTTCTCCTGGAACAGCCAAAAACTTTAATGATGGTAGAAAGGATGGGCACAATTTGTAAAAGCTATTTTAAAAGATAGTATGGCAAACCAGCACTTGTTGGCATGTATTAAACAAGCTGACAGAGAAAAGGGAGTTAGAGCTGTTATGGCAAAATCCAGTGTATTGCACTGCCATGGTCAGTTACGGGATAAGGAGAAATTAGGAGGCTCTCTAGAGAGCCAGTGTGGTAAGACCCCTGGCTGCTAAGCAGGGGTCCCCACGTGTTACTACTGGCATGACCTGCTCTGCAGGATGTTTGTGTGGAGGCAAGGCTTGCTCCTCAGAAGGATGTGCACCCAACAGCAGTAGGAGGGTGGGAATTGCATTTGCTTTTGGAGCATGTCCCATGAGAGTCTCTGACATGAGAGAGGAATCAGTTGCAGAAGCAAATGGTGTACCATTCTCCAGCTGCCTGGTGCTAGAAGGCCAAATTCCCCAATAACAACATCCTGCCTCTCCAATCCCTCCTTGGCCTCAAGGAGAGCGGATGCTCTTTTTCTTCCTTTTCTCCCTCCCCTCCCTCTGTCCCCCCTGGCTGCACCAGGCCTGTTTCTGCAGTCAGCTGCTTCTCCAAGGATCTGCTTTTCACAGTTCTTGTACATAGACTTGCACAACACTCTGGAAAACGTAACTTCCCTCAGAAATGAAGAAGGCCACTGTGCACATGTGCCATGCTTCCCTGCTGAGCAAATGCTTTGGAGCTTTCTGTTTAAAGCTTTTATCCATGGAAAAGCATAGTTTGCTTTTGTGTTACACTCGCTTGTGTGGCCACACTGAGGAGAGGCAAGACACACACACACAAAATAGTATGGGCTGCTTGCAAATAAATACCCTTCAGTATTTAGTACCCTTCAGCTATTAGTAGTGTAAACATTCTTCTTAGAGGCAACTTGAGAAGACAACCGGGCATAACGTGGGTCCCTTGGTACATGCCAGGATTCCTGGAACTGGTCAGTCATGTCACTGTGGCTCCTACTGAACTTTTCTCTGGCAGTTTCTTGAGGAGACCAGGTTGTAGACCCACGCTTTACCACTTCCCTTACCAGGCTTTAAATTTATCCTTTCTATGTGCCCATGGCCTTCCCTGACTTTGTTTCTTGTACATGTGAAGAAGACATCTTTGGGTGAAGGCTAAGCTCCTCCACCTCTTGCCCCAAAGGCAACAGGATAGGCATGTACCTGCTATTAAGCATCTCATGGAGGGTGTGGTGGAGTCAAGTCAACTTTTGTATCTGCGTAAATTCAGCAGTGACATCTCCATTTGCCCTCAGTGCCTCCACTGGCTGCAGAGATGGGACAGCCCAGACAGCCCTGTGGGACGGCCCAGGGTTGAGAGGGGTGTCCAGACCCCTCAGAGCCACGTGGGGTCCGTGCTTGGCCAGGCTTGTGTGGTGTGTGGCGGGGTGGCAGGTGACCCCTGGCAGCACAGGGATTGAATGTCTTAGGGGTGTCGGGCACCCAGCAGCCGCCCTCAGCCACCGAACAGGGTCAGCTAATGGCAGAAGTGTCTTGGGCTGGCTTACACCTCGGGCTGTGGGATATCTGATCGGTTATCTCATGTTTCCCTGCTGGAACCAGGCACACGCACACCAGCCTTGGTCTCACTTGTGCTGCCTGATGGCCAGCAGCCTAGAGGAGCTGCTCTGTAATCACAGACACAAACACAGATGGGGCTGACCTCTCTAGCTCCTGGCTTTAGTCAAAATCTCATGTAGTTCTCTGCAACCCTAATGATGCTTTTTTTTTTTAATACATGTATACTTCTTCTTCTTTTTTAATGTAAAAAAAGGGACAGTGTTCCTGTAACTGTTCTTCAAAATGGAAACCTTGTTAATGAGTCGAAGAATCCATGTGTGCTTGCAAAAGTTGAAACAGTTTTAAAATAGCACAGATCAGTTCTTGGAGATGTAATTATAAATGCCTCATCAAAACTGCCAGGGAAAACCCTGAGAAGTGGACTTGTCCAATTTTTTTTTCTCTGTAGAATTTTCTGAAGAGTATTACTTTTCTTTCGAAGTACATTTCAGCCCTATTTATAGTCTGCTCTTTTTACAGGAACTCCTAACTTACAAATACTGAATTTGCTATATTGCAAAGCCTTTGAAAGACAGGACCCAATTGCTTAATTTCTGGAGGGAGATGGCTATTTTATCTGTAGATGATAGAATGGATCTAATTGTAATATCACATGTAGGATACGAATTTTCCATTCCAAGTTTTAATGGTCTTGTGTAGTTATTGCTTGTGATGTAACTCCATTAGAAGTTCTTTTCTTTAAAATATTTGGGATATTATGGAGCTGGAAGATGTAATGAGAAGGAGGTTTCATTAAACCTCATTTTAACCCTGCATCTTTGAGGGGATTTCCATTGGCTGCTGTTTCTAAAAATGAGCATATCAATAACCAGGTTATGGGCAAGGCAGAAATTTATCTGTTCACTGGATCACTACTGAAATTATTTACATGACAAAAGGGTACGTGATTGCTAGAATACCCAAACGAGGAGATACAGTCATTATTCTTGAAAAAGAAATGAAAGATATATCCTTTTAAAATTGTTTTTTAAATATGAAATTAGAATGTTGATCTGAGTGATGCTAAGTCAGCCTACTCCAGCTGGGAATCTGCCCCATCTAGTCATACTCAGAGGGATGGATATTAATCTATTATTCAACTGCACAAAGTTCAGTGGAATAACGGTTCTCACTAATTGCTAATGGGCAAAATTACTGGTGCTTATAGGAGATAGTCTGGTAACAGATAATTAAGCAACTAAGTAGTTGAAAATGTCAGGAGAGAAAAATGATCTTTTCACCTCACTGAGTTAATTTTTAAAACTGTGTCAGCTGAGCTCACTTGGCTCTGTACAGCCAGCCTGCAGCTCTGCTGGGGAGGGGTGCTATGGCCAGCAAATGCACAGACAGAGGGCAAAATGAAGGAAATTTTCTTTGATCCTTCTTCAACAGCTGCCATTCATGCTCAAGAAGGTACAAATCTCCAACAACTGCTACATGTAGCTCTTGCTTGCACTGTCTTATAGAAGCCAGGCTTTGACCGACACTTGTTTCCTGGCTGAGAGATGTTATTCCCTCCTGCAAACCATATCCCCGTGCCACTGGATCCGGAAAACCTCTTCTGTCTCTAGCATCCAGGTATAGACCTAGAGCCTCTCCTTTTTTGGGAGGTGCCAGAGCAAGGGTGGACAAGTTGTTGACTATAAAAGAGGAGAAAGCGCTTCTGAGCCTTTGCAGCATGGGTTGGAGGGAGAAGAGAGTTCAGGCAGCAAATGAGGATAGGAGCCACGGCACATTAGTTTGGCTCTCCAGCACATTTTAAATTAATCTCTCGGTATTCCTGGGGACAGCAAGGAAGCAGTCCCTGACCCCTAGGAGCCTTGGGGCAACGCAGCCAGCAGCTGACCTCCTGTGTTTCAGCAACCCCTGGGGCAGCAGTGTGGACCCAGGCCCCAGGGCAAGGTGGTCCCAAGCAGCATTTTGAAAGCTGATAGATCACCCCAAAGCCTCAGCATCTACTGCAAATCTGTCACCCTTTTTGGGACAGAGTGCAGCTGGGGATTTCTTCTGCTACCTTTACCTGCCTGTTGCAGCCCCAAGAACACTGTGCATACAAAACACTGGATGCCCTTCAAGTTTGCAGCTTTACCGGCAGGAGCAGAGTGCTTTGGTAGCTATTTCATGAGGATGCCCTGAACTGTTCTCTCTCTCTGGTGCCTGTTAGGACCTATTTGTGGTGTCACCCAACATCCCCTTGCAATTCCTTGGAACCCAGATAGGGAAGAGTGGCAAGTATTTGATCTATTTTGCTGCTGGCCGTAGACTGCTCTTTCTGATTGTGTGTTAATGAGTTTCTAATGAAGAGAGCAAGGCTCCCAGTGAATAAGTCTTAGCATCCTTGCTATCCTTCTGGGTATCACTCAAATTCACCTTCCTCTGCAAGCCTGGCTTCCCACCCTGTGCCAATGGCAAGCTGACACAACAAGGAGCACATGTCTACTTAACAGTAACTGTTACAGTGAAATGTGATATTGCATCAACATTTGTCTCCAGGATGGCCACAGAAATACCAGCACACCCTTGCTCAGACACTCATGTTGTACAGAGAGGGGTGCCACTCAGAACCTTATACTGGGGTTTGAAAGGTCAGTCTGGATGACTGGATACCATTGACACATTAGTGGAGTGAATTTTCCTCAAGAGTTTGAAAGTTAAGTCTTTCGAGTTATCAAGGTTATGAAACAGAGTGACAGATGTAGTATATTACAGGTACACTTACGATGTTCTGTTTTGCTCACATAAAGCAAATTTAAAAATCACCCTCACTGAGAGTCAAAAAACCCTGTCAAAAAGGAGTCCTCTGCCAAAACTCCTGTCTCCAGTAATGCTTCAGCAGGGCAGACGAGAGCCTGCTGGCTGAGTCCAGCGAAAAGGCTGCAGTAGGGTGTAAGTCCGACCCATATTGATTCTCACGTGAATAAGACACAAGGAAGTTTTCTCCAGGGATGACCATAGTGACTTTACACAGCTCCTCTATAAAATCAGGGCTAACTACATGGACGCAGAATTTCTTCTATAAACAGAGTTCCTTGAAAAAGAGTTAATGGACTGAGAGGATAACCTGTAAATGAGTGGACTAGACTGCAATGCTGGAACATGGCAGAAAATTTAAAGAATTAGCTAAATACATATGTGCTCAGTAGATGAGAACAGTTCAGTAGTCAGAGACAATTTTACTTGATTACCTACACTAGTTAGAGGATGAATGAACATGGAGAATCCTCAGGATCCAGAGCATGGCATGTCCAGGAAGCTGCAGGAGAAACCAAAAGCATTGGGGACATTAAAAAGGCATTTCTGTGCTGACTTTGGAGTTAATGGCAAGGTCAGGTGTCCACTATCAGGGCTTGGACTTTTGTCATGTCCCACCATTTTCTGCCCAGAGTGGGTGTGCTAAAGGTGCTGAACCAATGACTGCTTGGCTGTTACCTGTGCAGTACAGCTGAGTGAAAAACAGGCCTTGTAATTATGTGGCTAATCAAAACAAAAGATTAATGGAAAACCATAAGATAAAATACAAGACAATTTAAAGAATTTAATTGAAATAATGCCCAAATGCTGGCTGACCTGTAAAATATATTACAATTTCATTTTAATATTGCTTAATCTTCTCAAAACCATTTTTTTTCATTTTAGAGGAGGGGACACCTGGATCAGTTTTGAAGTGGAGCACAGTGTTACCAAAGCAGAAGTAAAAAAGTTTTGTTCTTCAACATCAAATGAAAATCATAAAATCGTAGAATGGGCTGCGTTCAATGGGCTCTTAACGATCATCTCATTCCAACTCCCCTGCTGAAGGCAGGGACGCCTTTTGCTAGATAAGGTTGCTCCGAGTTCCCTTCAGCCTGGTCTTGAACACTTCCGGGACTGGGGCATCGACAACTTCTCTAGGCAACTTGTGCCAATGCCTTACAATTCTCTCCATAAAGCATTTTTTTCCTAATATATGATTTCCTGATATACTCTCTTTCAGTTTAAATCCATCCCCTTTGTCCTGTCACTGCATGCTCTTGTAAAAAGTCGCTTTCCATCTTTCTTGTAGGCTCCCTTCAGGTACTGCAAGGGATTCTCTCATCCTTTCCTGATAGAAGAGATGCTCCTCTGGACTTGTTCCAGCAGGTCCATGTCCTTCCTGTGCTGGGCCCCCAGAGCTGATGCAGCACTGCAGGTGGGGTCTCACCAGAGCGGAGAAGAGGGGCAAAATCCCCTCCCAGGCCCTGCTGGCCGCGCTGCTTTGGATGCAGCCCAGGACACGTTTGGCTCTCTGGGCTGTGAGTGCCCATGGCTGGGTCATGTCCAGCCTCTCAGCCACCAGCAGCCCCAAGTCCTTCTGGGCAGGGCTGCTCTGATCTGTCCATCCCCCAGCCTGTGTTGTTACCAGGGTTGCTCTGACCCAGGTGCAGCACCTTGCACTTTGCCTTGTTATGCCTCATGAGACTTCTATGAGTCCTAGAGCTTGCCCAAGTCCTTCTGGATAGCATCCTGTCCTTCAGGTGTGTCAGATGCAGTGCTCAACTTTGTGTCATCTGCAAATGGTGAAGCATTTCCAAAACAAATTCCCAGATGTTAAAACCCACAAAAATTTTGAGCTTTGATATAATTGTGCCATTTTTTTCCCTTGGAAACTTATCAAGTTTGACCCAATTCCTTTAAAAATACATATTCAAGCATTTCACTTGTTGACAAAATGACTCCTTCCCCATCCAACTTAGAGTTAAAGCTGTGAGCTGCAGCCCCACAAGTTAAGGCTCTCTCACTGGGTCTGGAGCAGGCTGGAGAAGGCTGTTGTGTTCTCTCGACATAAACTCACCAGTGAGCTTAATAACTCAGGGAAGTGCAAAACTGGTTGAGCTACACCGCTGTAAAACCACAGTCGTGCAGTGGGGAATCAGGCATAGGCTGCTAATTCCCACTAACAGGGAAAGAATAGGAGTTTAAAGTTAATTAAAATTAAAAGAATCCCTCTAAATTATGTCTGAGGATGTTGGAGTGAAAAGGATAGAAGGTGAAGGAATATTTAAGGTCTTCTGTACAAGGGAACTGAACCAGCCCTGGTAGAATATGGTAAGGCTCACCTTTGGCCTCACTGTTTTTCTTGCAGCTGAGGAGACTTACTCATGCAGGGTTTGCTCCCAGGATGCAGGAAGGATCTGGACCCCTTGTACCCTGACCTTGGGCAATTCCAACTGAGTCTGTGCATTGCCTGGGGCTGGGTACTGCAGAGGTCTCCTGAATGTTCCTTGCTGCCAACAGTGTTTGACAACCTACTGGCAAGGGGAAAGCCCCAAGCTGGCCTCTCAGGCACTCCAGGTGTCCAGAGGCACATGAGGAGGAATGTGCTGCAGACTGCTGTTCACACAGGCACAGGCAGCTGGAGATGGAAAGGTGTGGGGAGTTCATAGGATGTGAAATCAGACCAACACCTGCCGCAGGAATGGATCCCACAGCTGGCTGGGCATGAGGGCAGAGGGAACTGCTGGAAAGGGGAGGGGGAACCTCCATCTGCAGGGGAACCTGCAGGATGGGGGAACCTCCATTTGCAGGGAAGCTGTGGGATAGAGTATCCCTTCTTGTGTCCCCCCCCCCAGCACACAGGTGTTATTTTCCTGGTGGGGTGGTGCCCTCTGTTAACAGCCTTCTTCCGGCAGCTTCTGCTAGAAAGGGGTTTCTTTGTGCAGGCTGGAGAATGCATGAAACCTGCTCAAGGCCTTCCTAAGGAGCTCAGTTTGTTATTACTCTCCATTGTTTGGCACCATTGGCCAAATTATACTCTCATTTAAACCTGCATAAAAACTCCACTAGAGTCCAACAAATAATGTGGGTTTATACTCTGCTGATCTGAAAGAGTTTGATCCTATTGTTTTATCATGCTATGACTTCAGTTTTACAAGTTCTTGGGCGGGAAGAGCAAACGTATTTGCATTTACTTGGTCTGAGTTTTAAGTGCATTTTGCTGTGGTACTTTAAATGAATCATTTCCAGAAGTGTTGATCTCTCAGATCAATATATTCTATTCTGTCTGTGAATTGTGACCTGAGCCATGCAGGACCCATAAAGCCCCAGTCTGTAACAGCATTTCATCTCAGTGAATCTAGCAGCTCTTAACCATGTTACATATCACATTACTCCTGACCTTCCAAAGGACTCAGCAGCCAGTCAGCCCACCTGTTTGTGGGCTGCCTTGCTGACACTTCAGTCAGTGGGTAATTCACTGTCTTGTCATGACATGCATGCTTTCTTCAGGTGAGGTGTTACGGATCATTATCTCCTTTTTTTGGCGAAAGGAATCATTGCCAAAATCCCATGAGTATATTTTCAGTGAAAATGTCTGGAAACCCTCTTTTTTGCAGCTCTTATGAATGACTCTTTAACAAAACAAGGTGAATTTTTCCTCCTGTGGGTAGCAGTTTTACATCTAATGGGGTGTTACCTTGTCTCAACAGCAAAGCATAGCAGGATGGGGACTTGTCACATGCATCGGTTTGGAAACATTAAGAGTTAAAAGCCCTTGGACCCTAAACCATAAAACTTATGCCTGTGCAAGTAGATTTCTAGGACCAGAAAATTCACCTTGCAAATATAGAGATGGGAACAGCGGGTGTCAAGTACACATGAGAACTTGTTCTTCCTCCTAATGATCCATTTTTTCAGCTCTGCCATCTAAAAGGAAAAAAAGGAAAAAATGATCTTTTACTCCAAGTGGGAAAGAGATGTCTGGAAGGATTAAAGGATGTCCTGCCTCCCAGGCTCTAGTTATGCCACTAAACATGCATTCGCGATGGAAAGAGTTGCTGTTGCAATCTTTCTGGAAAGTATGCTACAGCAGAGAGCCTTAAAGCACCAAACACTGCACACACAATATAAGTAAAAAATGGAGCAGAGAAATTAAAGCTCTCCACTGAATAGAATTAGTTTATAACAAGAGAGGGAGTTGCAATTTAGTCATGGTTGAATGTTTCCCATTTCCTCTTAGCACTTGCAACTCTTTTTTTTAAATTGTGCTTTTGTGGGGAGAGGTACTGGAATTCTCCAAGGTTTTGGAAATATCTTTGCTTTATCTTGAAAGCATTTGTCTGCTCCCTTCATGACACAGGCTCTAACCTTGTTTTGGATGCACTGAGATGAAATTGGCTTCTAATTTCATGGCTGAAGTCAGAAAAGATACTATCTTCTCAGTTCCCTGCGTGAAAATTGCTCTCTAATATAAACCTCCTGGAATTTTGCTTTTGTGTCCTCAAAAGGATTGGGATGTGAAGATCCATATGGGTGTGCGTGATCTCTGTAGGGGCTGAAAAACAGAATACTAGGGTTGCTTGATTCTACATAAAATATTAATACGAGATTGAGTCACATAAACCTTTTCACTGCCTTCCCCTTTTATTCTTAGTATGTGCTCTAGACATGTCTGTGAAATCTAGCTTGTCAGTGTACGTAGGTACAGTCTGATTCATGGTGACATCTTACAAAGATTGGGGAGGTGTTTTTCAGGCAGCTGCAAGGGCAGTTCTCAGGGAGTGGGAAGAAACACTGTATTATGCCCCCTCTAAAGAGCTTTTAAAAGTTGCTTTGTTTGTGCAGCATGTCCAAAGACATGAAATCTGAGTGCCAGTAAGAAGCAGAGCCAAGAGAGGGTTAAGGAAGTCAGCGACGCCTGATGTTAACATCTTTCCTCTTTTTCGGCTTTGTAAAAGATAAACATTTCAGATTTCAATCTGTGTTTCCCAGCAGTGCTTTGGAAACACTGCAGTAGGCCCGCAAAAATCGCTAATGCTGGGCCAAGCTGAGATAATGCGTCTCAGCAGGAATGACATAATGTCCTAAAAGAAGACTATGATGTAATGCATATCTCACAAATCAGAGCCAATTTCCGTTAGAAAGCCTTGAAGTCTAGCACTAATACTGCGGTATGCAAAACTTTGGGGGTTTAGATCTTTTTTCCTTTTTATTTTTTAAGAATGATTTTGTAAGGCTTACAGCACTCACGCAGTCTGTCTCAATTACCAGAGAAGCTTCTCTCCTGTTCCACCCTTTCTTGCTATTCAGGTGCTTACTGAAAGCCATTAAGCATTTCACCTTGGTTGAGATGCCTGTGATACATTAATATGAACACTGTAATTTATAGCATTAACATGGCTGTTTATGCAGGTGAGGCATAAAGCGCATATAGCATATTACAGTAAATCCCGCTTAATGAAGGTGTTATGCAGGGATTTATTAGACTCAGTAATGTCTCACATAAAAGTTAAGCAAGTATTTCTGCAAAGCTCAGCTTTGGTTTCAGCCAGTCCTCAGTCCTCGGTAGCATTGCTCCTCTGGGTGAGCCCGATTTAGACCCATGCAGTTTATAAACCATCATGGTTAGTTTTCCTGTCTTTTATTAATAAACATGATCCTGTGGTGCATGAGCCAGGGAGACCAGAGTGTTGGGAGCTGCCGCAGGGCTTATTTCCAAGCAGGGCATCCCTGAGCAAGCCTGCTGGGGTCCTACACCTCCCCTGACCCAGCCCCTCACAAAGTTGTTCGATGTCCTGGTGTCACTGCCTTTTGGCCCACTCATGGTTTGCGACAGGGAGATCACTATTATTCCCAGGCATGCAGTTCCTTTGGGGCCACAGTCCTCCACCTTTTATGCACCCTTTTGTGGATGAGGGCAGGAGCTGCTGCCACTGGCTGGCTCTGTTCCTTGGAGGCAGGACAGAGCCAGGAGTCTGAGTCTGCAGCTAGGAGAAAGACCCCATAGCTCCTGGCATCAGAGGGAATGACAGCAGCTCATGTGGCCTTGGCTACCTGTGTGGTCACATCCCTCTGCAGTTGTAATGTGGCAATGTATACCTGTTTACTGTGCCTTCATCTTACTATTGTCATGTCATTGGAGCTGGACCTCCCATGCCTTCAAAATACCCCAGTTCTCCAGAACTAGCCCTGATCAGAGCTGTGCATCCAGTTCCTGGGATGGGATCAGGGACCAGGGAATTTCCAGAATCCTATTCCAGTCAGGATAGGAGTCTCTGGGCCAGAAGCTGTCTCTCAGGACAAGAGAACTATATCTCACCCCCTTGCATCTACTCACAAAGATATTTCCAAGGATGCATCCTGAGCATCAGAGTCACTTCAAGAGTGTTTATGCTGGAAACCATAATCTTTAAACAATGACCCTTGATGTAGCTCATGCACGTCAGCCCTCCACCATGGCAGGCAGCTGTCAGCATGGTTTTGACTGCTGTGGTCTCTGTGACAGAGAGCTGATCTGTGCTTATCAAACCATCTCATCTCAAGCAACTGAGGTATTAATATGCAACCTCTGCTGGCTCTTGTAAATTTGAGGTTTACATTTTTGCTTCTCTGTGTTAAGAAACATCAGGAGTGTCAGATTCTGAAGGCTTATGTTTACTTGCCTACGAGATGTGAGGTTGCTAACTGAGATTCAGCAGGCAAATAAACTTCTGACCTTGTTCTAAAAATTAATAAACCACCATCAGCACCTCAAAGGGAGAGAGAAGCTGGCATCTGCTCCTGTTAGTTCAAGCCTGGACCTGCTTTTCATTCAGAGCAGCCTGACTGCAGATGGAGACTGCCGTATTTTATGTTACAGACTGCCTTCTAAAGGAGACTGACCCGTGACACACGACATCATTAAACTGGGAACGATGCTGGACATGTACTGCAATCACACAAGTGAAAGGTGAGTTGCTGTCTCAGATTGTTTTGAAAACTCATTAGCATTAATAAATACCAAGCTGTGTTACATGCACCATTTCATTAAAAGAACGTAGCCAGAAGGAGAGTTTAATTATTTAGTCTAGGAAAAAGCTCTAGAGGCAGATTGGAAATGTATAATTATAATGTTAATATGGCCTGCTGGCCTGCTGGTGGACTGGTGAGATGGGGACCCAGCTCTCTAAACCTGACCTCACCTCTGCTGTATGGGACTGTTGGGGGCAAGTCATTTAACCTTCTTTCTGACATGGGAGCTCTCATGCTTCCAGAAACAAGGAATCAAAGTGCCTTGCAGACTAATTTTTGTGTGAGAACTGGAGCATTTCTAACTGATTTTGGCATTTCCATTTTGCATTTATGCGTACTTAGATACCTACTCACCTTGTTCCAGCTGACTTGAACTCAGCAACCAAGGTTACACTGGCTAAGTAGGCACTGGCAGATCTAAGACAATGGCAGCCAGTACGCAGCCACATTGTGAAAACTGAGTACTAAGTGAAGCATCTCACGTGATGGGGAAGTGCCTTGGGTTTATGAAAGATCCTTGGGAACTTTCAGTGGTATTGGTATGGTACAATGGGGAGGGTTGCCTCCTGTTGTGATTTTTGATGGAGGATAATCTCTGTTCAGCTAGCAGATGATGGAAAATAATATATCCTCGGTGCAGTCCAGCACTAGTGCAGTGAACTGACCAGCCTTGGGTAAGTTAACTCAGGAAGGGCAGTGCAGCAGCACTCCTGGTGCCTCTGGTTCCAGGGCTTGCTTTGACCTACCCGCAGTGTTTCTGTGCCAGCGAGGCAGAGGTGTTCTGTGTGGCCTTGCTCTTCTGGCATGACTGCCTGGAGGAGAACTGGGGGCTCTGTCTGGCCATCCTGCTTTTCTACCTGAACACTTAATATGCCTTTAAAACTTCTCATTTTTGCCTCTCAAAGGCTGCGCAATTATTGAATATCCCATCTCCAATCTGAGGGGTATTAAGACCTGTAAGCACATAATCCTGCTTTAAATTTACAGTGAGATCTACTTATGAAAAAGAACTGGTCTTCCTGGACATGTCCCATTGGATGAGAAATTGCCAAACCCATGACCAGAGTAGCCTCCCCCTAGCTGAGCAAGGAGCTGGGTTGAAAAGTATTCGGGTGAGATATTTCCAATTCTGAAGGGCAGAGAGAGCACTCATCAGCTCCCTGCTTCTGACCCTATCTCACAGTATGAAAACAATAGGTCTCTATGACATTAAAGGCAATAAATTTAGAAGGAATTACAAAGGATATTGCTTTGCACTCTGAATAGAGAGCCTGTAGTCTTCACTAATGCAGACATTTAATGTCAAGCATGTGTGGATGGATTTTTGAAAAGTGTTGGCTACTTTAATCATCACTGGCTACTACATGTAGTGCTAAAACAATCCAGGGCTGTATTTCATTCTACTATGTTGCAATTGATTACCTCTGGGGTACCTGTGTGCCTGTGGGGGAGAACTGCACGACTGGCTGAGTATATCCAATTTTTTTTCTTCTTCTGTGAGTTTATAAATAATATCTCCAGAGATGTGAGGCCGAACCAAATGGAGTAACATTGGAATGACAACATTCCAAAGCTATAAGTCAGATCCAAAAGGGAATCTACATGTCAAGATCTTCCTTGTTTGTGTATCCAATATGGCATTGAACTTAGTAGGAAATCAGTACCTAAATGTCTTGACAGGTCTCATCCTCTTGGCTAAGGTAGCAGTTGTGAAATGCATGGACTCTACACAACTGAGATAGGAAGGAAAGTGATTCCTGTCATCTTTTCTCCCAAGGAACTCAGAACACCCTCTACTGTAATTTTGAAGGCACCTTAAGAGTTGCTTCCAGTTGCCTCCAGTGAAATGATCGCACAGCTGAAACCTCTAGTGTCTTTTGTTAGGTATGCTGAAGTATGCAGTTGACTTTGCTGCACCATCTGGCTTGAACAGATTGTGTCCCTGTTGCTGGGAACCTGGAGGTTCACGTTTGGGCCATCCCACCCTGTGCATGGGTTTCCTCCCACAGGACTTCTTGAATCTTGGGGTGGTCTTAAGAGCAAGGCAGCTGTGAAATAAGAGGTGACAAGAGGGTATCCTCTTAGAAAGGTGAAGGATAGCTGGGGTGCAAGAGCAGGCTGTTCCCTGCTTCTCTTCACACACACGGCGTGATGTGGACAGTGGCAAGGGAGTGATCTCGGGGTCTTGCTTTGTCAGGAGATCCTCCCTACTTTTGAACTTCAGGGAGCCTGTCTGGCTCCTGTACACTGCCTGACCATAATTTGCTGCAACAGTACTGCAACCCACCTGCCTTCCCTTTCCAGAGAGCAAAGCCCCTCAGGGGCTACCATGGAGAGGCTTGGGAGTTCTGTGCCCTTGCATGCAGAATCTCTGTAAATTCAGCATCCCTCAATGTGTCTCTCTGTTGCTATCACTGTCTCAATGGCTTGCAGTTTCCTGTTGCTGAGGCAAGAGTGATTCACACATGAACACTCTGTGCACCCAGAGCCCCTGAACGGTTGGCTTCTGGCTGCTGGTGGAGCTACCTGAAAGCAGTGGAGACCTCCTGGGTATAACTGGCCATAGCTGAGCTTGGGCCTGGCCTCTCAATCCTCTGCTGTTTTGCAGTGTGACTCACCTGCCCCCAGCTCTGTAGAAAAAAATAAATCACAGCTGCAGCTACAGATGATGATGCCGAGGGCAGCAGCACCAGCACTGAGCAGAGCACAGCCTCCTGAGACACCCTGTGCTGGGCAGGCAGGATTCGGTGACAGAAGCAGCTCAAGATGCCTTTGGGCGCCTCTTTAATTTCACAAAGCAAAACCTGTTCCCAGTCCTGCAGCAATGATCTAACAAGCAACATTGTCATTTCACATTTCTGGTGCTCAGAGGAGTTGAATGTCCCCAAGCCGCAGTATGCTGCAGCACAGGCAGCTGCAGGTGGAGCAGAAGATGTGTCAATGCTGGTGTACAACAGCAAGGAGAAATGCATGTTTCTGAGTCCCTGACACAGACTGGAGCCTCTGAGGGTATGATGACTCTCAGCAGCATGTCAGTAATCAAGTAAATACTCTGGATGCCTTCAGCTGAGGAAAAGCCGTGTGTCTCAGTGCTCCTGTGTGCTGGAGAGGTTTCTGGCTGCAAGGAGTGGGTGGCTGCAGCAGCCAGCCCTTGGGTGGTGCCACCAGAATAGGGGTGCCCTGACCTCCCCACCCAAAAGAACCACTTGGTGACCATGTGCCTTGACACCCCATCGAGACATCCACTGCCTGCCCATTCCCCATCAGGCATGGAGCTGCCAGTCCCATGAAGCTCATATAAGATGTGAAGGCTGAAAAGAGTAGTTCGTAACCTCAGACAGAGATGGTGGCACCTCCTTTAAAAGGACTGCACAATATTTTCCACTGTAAGTGCCTGTTCCTAGTTGCCTCTCTTTTTGTCAAGTACATCAGCCTAAAACTGATGTTTTCTTTAAATTTAATCCAGAACAATGCAGCTGTTTCTAAAAGTGAGTGGCAAGCACTTTTCAAAAATCAATACACAACTGGACATATATACATATATGTGGAAAATCTGACAATGCTTTTGTGTGGTGCACCCTGGAACTGGAGTGCAGGCAATCAGCACAGGGAATTTCACCTTGTCTGCAAAGCTGCCCAAGATACAAGCCCTGTTTACCTGTCTCAGCAGGGATGTGCTGGAGCTACAACTGGACCTTGCTTTCCCACAGCTCCAGCTGCAGTGAACCTGCCAGCCCATGGCTTATCAGGAAAGGTGGGGAATGTGGCCCAGCATACCCCACCCACCACACCCTCTCCCTCCCCACCATTCCTCTGATCCACCTGATCCTGCCCTTCTTTTCCCTTTTCCTGGTACTTGCTGTGAGAAGTTGGTGTACCATTACTGGCCATATATCCCTCCCCCAGACCCAGCCACAGAGCGGGTTTCTACCAGTCCAGCTGGAGATGGGGCACTGGCATGGACTGACAGCAGTGGAGGATATTTTGAAAGGGAGCTAAAATCAGGGGGAAAAGCATAGCTGAGGCTTTGCTGCCGGATGTCTGCCCATGGGAAACCAGAGCTTGTGGGTTCTGCAGCTTGCAGACCAGTTTCTTGAAACACAGGAGATGAATCCTTCCCTTTGGCTGAGCAGTATGGAAGCAGGAGAGCACTAGAGGGAAAATGAGAGCGTGACTGAAAGAGGAGAGGATGGAGAGAAGAAAAGCTGTCTCCTCTATTTTTGAAAATTACTTGTGTAAGGACACTTGCTTAGGTCAGTTGTAAGGATCCAAGTGTTTGGGTTTACAGGAACGTGTTTTCTTTAAAGGAATGATTGTAAGTGATGTCTGCATGTAAGAGATGTGTGCTGCCCCTAGAGTTTTTGTGCTAAGAAACTGTCAGACATCACACTGGAGGGGTGCAGGCAGAGGAGCAGTTGGCCAGAAATCTGTTTTTGAAGATGGTCTCCAAACACAAATCTTTTCTCTGCCATGCTGCTGCTTAATTTATATTTCACCTGGAGCCTATAATGTATCCTGTCTGTGTGCCACATCTGCATGACCAAAAGACAGCTACCTCTGGGGTCTGGAAATGGGGAATAAACCAGTACATTTTCCAGTATCTGGGAGTTAGGGCCACCAGTGCAATTAACTAGGAACCTTGTAGCCATGTCTTTGCCCAGCACCTAGCAAAATGAAGACTGGACTCCTAGTCAGGCTGAAGTAGTAATATTATAAAAACCAATAAAGCAACCAAATGATAATAAACCCATGGCTCTGAATTTACCAGCACCCAATGCAAGTTCACAGGACGGGATCCCATGCTTGCTGGGATTTAGTTGAAGGACCAGATGTTTCAAGCACCAGATGCTTCAAGGAAAAGGTTTTGAGGGGAAGAAACTGAACATACATAAATCATACTGTTTACCTAGGGTAAAGGTTTGGACCCTCCACAGTGAGTGTTTTATGAGCAGAAATAGTTGTCATTTTTCCCATGACCCAATTAATTTAGAAAATGGGATGAGAGGGACAGCACAGTCTTTCTGAGAGCAGGTATTTCACCTTTAGTGATCCTGGCTGGGGCTTGCAACTCACTCTTTGATGTAGCTGGATGCCCCATGAGAACTTACTGGCCTGAGGAAGTGAACAAACGTCAGGCTCACCTGAGCTGAGAGCAGAGAGATGTGAGGGGATATTGTTCAGTGGTAGTGGCTGATGCCTTATTTTTTGACCCTGGTCCCTGCAGTCCTAACTTTTCCTAGATCTAGTTTGCCTCTCATGACTCTGGAAACCTCACTGGACTTGCCTTGTTCTTCAGGCAATCTTCAGTCCTTCATTTACTTCATCATTTTCTGCAGCCTTGCATCTATTCTGCTATGTTCTCTGCAGTACTTGCTGTCTCCTCACGTGCTGTTCCAGCACCTACCACAAAGAGGTCCAAACCTTGTGGGCTTTTGTATTCCAAAAATATAGTTTGTACCTTCTGTTTGTTTCTGCAAACTAAAATGCCTTCTGCTGACTTCAGTGGAAATATGCTGCCTAAGGAAGGAAAGGTCTTACTGGACTGCATCAAAGTTTGGTGAAACCAATGGTTTGTTTTCGTCAGGAGTGGGTGCTCAGCAGGCAGTGATAAAGCGGTGCTTTTTGTGGTTTTGTCTTCCCAAAAGGTATCATTTGTTGACTGTATTTACCAGCCTAATCTTAAAACTAGCATTTTTGTTAAGGTTTAGGTTACTTCTTGCTGTGGAAGTAGCAAGCTACTAGCAAGTTGGTGTGCTTCTCTTCTGACACACTCCCAGCACGAAGCCAAAGGCTAACCTGTGATGGAGGCAGATGAAGGACATTTAGTGAAGAGCCTAATGTGAGACAAGAGGCTGTGGTGCAGCAGCAGGCTGTGCTGGCCCAGGACACTTGACAGTGCCATAGCGTTGGTGCTCCTCTGTGTGGCAGGGACATTAGGCAGCTGAGCACCTCACTAGGCAAGCTGCTGAGAAAATCTATCCACACGCCAGGACAGCTGTTGAATTGTGACGTCTTTCCTTTACCAGATGTTTGCCTGGGGCTGGACAACCCAAGTAAGCTGGACTACTTACAGAGAAGTAAAATGTCATATTAGCACTTCCACACAGTTCAGTCAGGATGCTGCAGTGTGACAGAATGAATGGCAGGTGCCACCACAGCACCTTTACTTTCTCTTTGGGCAAAGGTGCATGAAAACCTGTGCTCCAGTGCTTCCTCTCTATTGAGTTTCTAAGTTCTTGGCTGGACTTCCCTTGGTCCTTTGGAGACAGTGCACTTTCTCCTCTAGGTAATTGTTGATCTGTTTTTCATTTAAATACTAATTTGGGCTGTCACAATGTCGTGTGTAATATTGCCACTCTCTGTGAGGATTAGAGTGATTATGAGTCTCAGAATACACTTTAATCAGTCAGTTCAATACTGCTGAGATTTGCAGTCTACTCTCTCCCATGCAGCAGCCAGAGTCTTTTGACACGCTAACAAAATTGAAATGAGTTCCTTCATCTTAGACAAGGATAATTAATCTTCAAACACTGTTTATCTTAGCCCAAAAATCCCCAGAATTCAGAGCCAAATTAATTTAAAGTCTAAATCTGCTTTAACTAGTAATTGGTTAATCAACGGGCTCGATGTGTAATTATATTCTTTGTTCACACTCCTTACAGGCTTGAAAAGACCATCTAATTCCTATGTTGCTTTCATTCCTATAATTAGCCCATGTGACATACAATGCTGTATGTTAGTGAACAAATTTTTCCTGGAATAATTTCCCTGAGATCGTTCCCTACAGATGAATTTGGTATTTTTTTTTTAGTAACTTGAAAAAGCTTTCATATGATTTCTTGGTTATTTTGGATTTCTGTGACTCGTTTAGATGTTATGCAAAGAGTTTTATGCTTTGAATCTTTGCTGTCTGCCTGTAGATGAAGAAATCTACACTTTGTTTTAACTTCCCTTACTTGCATATGATATAGCTTAAACAGTTAAGGGATTCTTGCTCCCTCTGAATAGTGATAGGATGTGGAAAATTCAAGATATGGTCATTCTAACTGTCTTTCAGAAGAGACCAACCACAAAATCTGTTAGCTGGTGTTATTCTTGTGGACAGGAATTATCATTGCTATTAGGAGTTGGAGGTCTGAGAATAAATCAGAGAAGGAAACTGTGGTCTTTTTAGAACAGAGTTGTGGGTCTTCTTTACTTAGTGGATTCTGTTATAACCCCACTGTGGTCAGTGGTCAGGTCAATGGTTTTCATATTTCTGTTCACATGAATTTCCACCAGCTTCATGAGTGCTTGTATACCAGTACGTATTAATATCCTCTCTTCAATAATCTTCTTGCTGAAACCTATTAAAGCCCAGTGTTTAACTCTATTTAAATTATTTAATCTACTTGAACTCTGTTTAACTCTCTGCATACCTAAATGTATTCCATCGTTCATTCTTGTTAATACCACATAGATTATAGCTCCAAGAAACAAGTCAAACTCTTCCCCTTCTGATGAGTGAGATGCATGAGAGTTTGACTGCCAACACCTTACTGATATCAGTTCTTAGAGGACCAGGGAATATCAGCTTTAGGAGTGTTTGGGCCCAAATTTCTGGATATGTATGGATCAATTCTGCTATTTTGTAGTGCCCTTAAAAGTGGAGTGTTTGGGTCATCTGCAAAGAATTTAGAGCATGTGGGTCCTTTCTTTTCATAGCTAGCCAGGATCTTTAGCAGCTGAGGGGAAAAATTAAAGGGGGACAGTGCTGAAAAACTTCAGATGAACTGTACTGGATGTGATGGGGGGGTGACAGGGGACCATTTTCTCTTGTCAATAACCAGATAGCTCTAATACACACATTTTTCCTCAGTCGCAGCAGTGTGGGGCATGGGAGCTGTCTGGGGCTCCAGCAGAGAGGTGGAGGGCAGTGAGTAGTCTGGAGCAGCAATCCCCACTGGGTTAAGAGATGGTATCGAAGTAACCAGTGGCTCCCCCATCACGATGTGATGTGAAGTTGAGCTGGTGAATCAGCAAGATGTTCCTTGACGAAATTTCAAATTCTCTTCAACATCAGACTGAGAAGCAGTGAGCTGCAGCCTGGGGGTTGTTTTTCTGGGTGTCCCCACTGCCCAAACCCATCTCTGGTGGGTCAGGGTCTGAGTCACCTTTCTCTAGAAGGACAAGATCAGGCATACCAAAGGCACTGCCAGAAAGAGTTCTTCCCTTCAGGAAGTAATATTTTTAAGATGTTTATCCATTAAAAGTTTTCCTTGTGATCAATTTCCAAAGATAATGTCAAAGCATGGAATAAATCATAAAACTACTGAAGCAACTATGCAGCCCAAGAGGTTTCCCTCCCTCTCTACCAGCCCCAAATCCTTTTCTGACCATCTGCTATTGTCTTATTATTTTTGCTAAACAGACAGTTCTTGTATGCACTCACTGCTCTGTATCTCCTTGCTCCTGAACTCTGGTGTATGTTAGAGTCCAGGTTTCTTTCACTTACTCATCTTTCCTGAAAACCATAACCATCAGAGAATTTCTCACCTCCCCACTTAAAGAGGTGGTACTTCTGCCCTGGGGCTGAGATTGATCCAAGTTCCTGAAAAAGCTTTCCTGGGCTTGCAATGAGCCATCCCTTTAATCTTTCTCCCAAGCAGTGTCACAACTAGGAGCTCAGAGCTTTAAGTGGAGAAGCAAGTCTGTCTTTCCTCAAGGTCTCCTTTGCAGCCAAAGGATAAAAACAAGGAATACCCAGTAATACCAAGGAGCCCTGAGTTACCCCTGGCCAGACATGTGGCTGAACCCCTGAGGCTCTGTCCCTGAGGTGTTTTCACTCTGCAATGGTGAGGCTACAGCATGGCTGAGGCCAGTGGTAATGAAAAGTGGGGAAAGTCAGTTTTAAAGCTCACCATGTAAAGACTCCAGGAACAAATCTTTGCTTTTCTGAGCACAGAACAGAATTTTCTGCTTGTTTATGGCACTGAAAAATGTAATATGGAGAAAGAAATACAAAAGGGTTTCTTTGGAAGTGCTTTGCTCAGCTGTGGTCCCTCTCAGCTTTGGGAGCCCAAGCCTTGGGGCTGGTGCTAGGCAAAGATCTTGAGACGTATTTGTCCCTACCCTGGGCTGTGAAGCAATATCCCAGCTAGAGCCTCTGCGTGAAAAAAATGCATGTCAACCTCTTCTTGTCCCATTTCACCACATGTAGCACCGGCTTCGGAATTACAGAGCTGTAAATTTGTATTTCCTTTTATTCAGTTGCCAGCTTCTGAGCCTCTATGAGTCACATTCTCAAGCTTTTTGTAATAAACATGGGGATAAAAACCATTCTTGACATGTTCTTAAAAAGACTAAACAAAGCAAAACCCAAATGACAATTGCAATTCTCCTGTAATTTCCTGCCTCGGGTAGAGAGACTCTAAGAACATAAAACATACGAAAATGTGCTAAGATTCTGGAAGCTGGAGATGGCAAAGAAATGATGTTTTTCTTGGGCTTCGTAAGTATAGAGCAGTCCCATTCAAGCCATTAGGAACTCAGAAGGAAGAAACATTTTGAAATGTCTGGTTTTTTCTGTAACAAAACAATTTAAACGAACTTGGTTTGAAATTTTCATGATTTCATTTTTTTAAAGAGATGTTACTAGCACATTTCTAAGGGTGAAAATTTTATATTCTGGCACCTAAACGAGTTGCTAAGAAAGCTAGCAGTGTCTTCATATTTATACAGAACAGAATATTGACAAAATATTTCACCTAGTCTTTGTAAAGAGGAAATAATATCTCTCTTCCCTTTTCATTTTGAACGAAGGTGATCTCTTGACTCAAGAATCCTTCCAGCTTGAAAAATTGTGTCCAGAGTTCCTTTAATTTTGGGCTTTCAGGAGACTGGGATTCCATTACTCAGTTTTCACTACGTGCTTTCACAGATAGCTACAGAGCAGCTGAGGAAGACTTCCTAATTTTTCCTTAAGGTACAACTTCTAGACACTGCAGAGCTGCAAGTTTCACTTTGTTTGTTGTGATGTAAAAGGTAGCAAAAAGGAGAAGAGAGTTAACACAACCTCCCATTACAGGAGGTTACACTTTCAGGACAAGAGTATTCAAATTTCCCTGGTCTGTAAAGGACATAGAAAGGCCATCTGTATATGTCATAGAAAGGTACACTTTAGAGACTCAATCTCATTCCCGTGCAATTAATAGAGCAAGGAGAGCTGAAACAGGACAGGTGGATGTAAAGTGAAGCCTCTTAGTGAGAGACTGGGTGAAGGAAACTTGACAGCCCATTAGGGCTCTCAGATACCAGGATCCTTTGCTCTGCTGTGCCCTAAGCCACTCAATAATTTAAATATTTCTGTAATGCACAAGGAAGCTTGAGTTACTCAGAGTTCCTCAGTCTCAGTTCATCCTTACCAACACAGGGATACAAAAATGAAAATTCCTAGGAAAAGGCTGTCTTTCCAGGGCTGCCTGCACTGGCCAGGGAGGTGCAAAAGACCTAACCTTCCCTTTGCTCCTCACTGTTCCCCTTCCTCTGTCCCATCTAGTTACAGCCAGGAAGCTACAAGCTCTTACCCATAGGCGGTACTATGGCAGTTTTAGACAGGTTTGTGAATCTCAGAGTGTTGCTTTCTTTCATGTCTTAGTTCTTGCTACTCAGAACAGTTGCAGCATCCCTAAAACAGTTGCAGCATCTCCTGATGAGCCAGCTCTTGGATTCAGTTTGAAATCCTGTTCCTTGCTTAACTCTTCTCCCCCCTGCATGGTAACTCTTCGAGAGGCTGTTGTGCCCTCTCAGTATGAGTCGTGCAGGCACCTCCACTGGCCCTGCCTTTGGGAGCCCTCTCCTTTACAGCTCTGGTTTTGAGGGGGCTTATTCCAGGCGAGGTTGGGGTGTTATCTTTGGAGTGACAGCTACTGCAGAGAATATGTTTCTGCAGGACAGCACCTCTGAAAACTAATAGTGTCCTTACAGTAGGCAAAGAGCCTACAGGAGAACTTGGATACAAACCAGTAAATTTAATCCTTAGAAAGAATCACCCTAAATTTCTATTTTTAACAGCCACAGAGTGTCTATAAGACCATTTTCCTTGGGGATCCTTAAATTTATGGTGTGGCTGAAATCTCTTAGCCTTCAGGCTTTTGTTTGCCTCTGCACGATGATCGTCCTCAGAAGTGCAGATATGTTTCAGCTTAATTATACAAACATCCTCTGCAGAGTGTGGCTTTTTCCCTTGCAAGTTCAGCCTCGTCATAGGTCTAAATCTGCATATAGAGGTAAGTACATTACAATGGCGATGACTGATAGCTGAAGATTTTTTGTGTTCACAGTGTTCCTTAATGCAGGCCATTTTTCATCATCTAGAGTTGCCTGATAATGATGTCATTTCCATTGCTTGAATGTTGAAGGAGCAGCCACATATCATGGTATTAAAATGACTGTTTTTGGGGCAGCTAAATTGTGTTGTTATCAGTTTAAGGCAGTGTTTGCTTTGCTTCTGGGGACAAAATGACAATTGGACTTTCCTAAAACTCATCAAACAGGGATGAGAGTGCCAAGAATACAAATCTGCACTCTAGTCAAGCTGGGGGAAAAAGAGGGGAGAGAAGAAAAAAGGAGAGCTGTTTTTGTGTGAAGATGTGATGACCATCAGATAAAAATGACAAAGTTGTACTTGTCAGAAAATAAGTCACATTGCTGATCACTGGATAACTGTGATGTAATATTTCACAATCATTTAACTGAGATTTCATGGCAAGATTAATGGCAAAGTTTTTAAAACATGCATGAAGAAGAGCTTTCTTCTAATATCCAGCTGTCAGACAGTCCTTATCTGGGGCTTATGTTGACTGATTATGACTGGGAATGATCTAGAACATGACCTTTAAATAAAAAAGAAAATGATGCAGATTTGGAAGTGAACCATCAAGCCTTTGGGTCTTTCCTAAACATTTCAAGACCTCAAATGATTGTATATACATATGTATGATATATGCATATGTGTCTTTGCAGACTCAGCCCCACTAACCTGAAAAATCATCCAGAAAACTCACTGAATTTCTCTGTCTTCTGTATCACAGAATACTGTGAATTAGGTTTAATACATAATTTCCAACATACAGGACTCACACTGGAATGAGTTCTTTATGGGATACTACGTGATTGTAAGCAGTGCACATATTTTGAGTGAACGCAGACCAATTTCTTTAGAAAAAGAAGTGCTAGTTTCTAGTGTATGACACTGAATGAATTGTTATACATACTTTGGAATGGATGGTGAGCATAAATCTCCCTTTGGATATTTCATGAAATATTTGCAGCATATTTTAAACTACTTTAGTGATGCCAGTTCTTCCATAGTGCTTATTGCCTACCTTGTGTTTTCACGGGGGACTTTGGCAATGAAGGCAAGTGTGGGTTGTGCTGGCCAGCCACAGTGCCTGCCAGGCTGCAGCCAGCTGGAGACACCCTTTTGCCCCAAAACCTCTCTCCTGCAGCTGAACACTAAAGAAATGCACTGAAGACAGGACTTAGCAGTTTTGCCCTCCATTAATTCCCTCCAAAATTGAAGGATGTTCACAGCTTGGTTGCATTTTTGACTTGATCAGCCACCAAAAATGGACTCAGATTATGGAAAGCATCTGGGAGGTCCTAAATTTTCTAAGAGCACCTCAGTCTGAGTGAATTGATGAGGTCAGGTAGAAGGTGTTATTCGCTTCCATATTGTATTGCCTTTCACAGCATAGCCATGCAGTACTGGCTGAGGTGGATGATGCATAGAGGTCACAGCATGCCTGCAAATTAATGGGACCAGCTGGCATGGGTGCTGCCCCTAATCTACCCTGACCAGCGCTGCACTTCTTTTGTACACAGCCCTCTCCATGTTTTCATTAAAAGAGACTTTTTTACCTTTCTCCAGACCTACCATATAGTAGGAATTCATGGAGCTCGCTTGGACCTGGATGAAGTCCTGCACAACTACGTTAATCCCTTAATTGAAAGACATAACCAGGTGAGAAAGATGAAATGGGAGATGAACAGGGCTGCTCTGTGAGAAGCTGGCTTCTCCAAGAAAGAAAAACAAGGGTGGACTCCTTCCCTGTGGAGTGAAGCTCCAGGTGCCTCCAAGCCCCTGGTTGAGGTGAGCTGGGTTAGACAGCAGAGGTGCTTCTGAAGGGTGGCCATGCCTCATCTGTCACATCTGGGTTTGAAAAGACCGTTCATACAACCATTGCAAAAAGTAAAAAAAGCTCAAAATCAATCCATAGACGTTACTCTTTCACTAAAAGAGAGGGGACAATCAAAGAGGAATGTGATAGCATTCAAAATGCAAAATTAATTTGCCTTTAGTTGTAAAGGAAAATCAATGCAGCAGTGTCCAATGAGGTGGCCAGTGGTTTATTTCTCTTTTCTCTCTTATTTTTTATTTATTTGGGCTCACAGAGGGCTGAGAAAAAATGCAGGGTGACTGTGCTTCCTCCCTAGCTTGTTTCAGACATCTGTGCTGCAGCCTGCCAATGCTGCACTCTGTGGCATGAGGAGATGTCCCACAAGATGTCCATCTTAGAGAACTAGATTTTGTTTTCATGTGAAATTCTGCTCCCTGCTCCTCAAATTTTTTTCAGTGTCCAGTTACAGAAAGGGAGGAGGAAATTGAGAAGTAGCAGAAATATTTCCCCATTTTCTCTCCAAGAAGAAAAGGCAGGAGTAATGAAAGCATATTTCCCCCCTGCCTTTTAAAATTACTGTTTCTCTCCTCAGGCACAATGGGTTTGGGGGTGCCTGTTTTCTTTCCTATTCATAATAAATCCTGAAATTCTTAAAAGGTTGCCTTTAAAAAAAAGGTTGCATTTAAAAAAAAGATTTGTCAGTCCAACAAAATTCTTAGGGAAGGGTTTTCAAAATAGACAAAAACATATTTATCTTCTTTCTCCTGGATCTTGTACAGATTTGGGGTTTTTTGCATTTTGATCTTACTTGAGCTAAGTCTAAAGAAGGTATAAAAGAAGGCTAATAAGACTTCAGTGTTTGTAGCTGAACGAAAAGCATATAAGTGGGAGATACTGCAAGAGCTTGATTTTCAAATGGCAATTCAAAGGGAATGGATGTGGGGCCCTGACACATCCTTGAGATCCTGGAAGTAGAGACTGCGCTGCAGATTAGGTTACTTGTTACGTGGGACACACGTAAATATGGTGCAATCCAGATCCAAATGGCTGAGCTTCATCCAAATGCCATTTGCTCTCAACATTTCTATAAATCATATTGTAGGCCCTTGGAATTTTGCAAAAGAATCTGACTTGAAAAATTAGGTAATGTTCAATCATTGTAAGTGGAAACCTGTTTTTTAACGTTGAATACCTAAAAACCAGAATCACATAATGTATGCAGTCTGGGAAAACTTGAAAACAAGAGTGAACATCCCTTTACAGCAATATCTGCAGTTTATTTTGGAATATTGTAAATGATGTTGTTGTAACAAGGGTGTCATGAGTTCTAATGGCACAAGAAAGCATGATAGCACAGATTTATATCAAAGTCTATTATAGCAGAGAGTCTTATAACAAGAGCAGAATGTATTTCTGTCATACTCAAAATGTCATCTCAGTCACAGACAAGACTGATGAGGAAAAACGATTAGATGCCGAGATTTCATTTATCTTTCTTTTCCAGAATAGGAACTTTTGATGATCTTCCTTTAGGCTTCAATGCTTAAACCCCAAATTTCCAGCCACCACTGTAACACAAAGGAGATGCACCCCCCACTTGCATATTTTTCCTTTCATTTTTTAACTAACTGCTGGGAATCAATAAAGTTTCACTAGTAAAGCAAAATCTTTTTGCTCTTATTTTCTTGTAGAGGAAGCTGAAAAATACCTGCGTCATAAAACAGTACCACATTTTCCTGCTTAGTTCTGGCTTGAACATTACTGTCAGCCTTAGAGATGAGCCGTTTTGTGTGAGGGTCTCCCTTGGTCCAGCTCTTCTGACTCTGCATCCCTGTCCTGCACCACTGTGAGCAGCCAACACCACTGCCAAGGCCTATAGACACTATATTCCTAGGGTTTTTAAGGAACTTCAGAGCAGCCTTCAGAGGTATTAATCTGTTATTAACACTTGTTGCAGTCATCAAAGAACTTCAAAGGTCACAAACTCCATATTATCATCCTATGTCATAAAACTTTGGCAAAATTTTGATGCACAAATTAAAAGATTGTGAGTGTTCCTAAAGAGACTTTTAGACTCTACAGATAATATTTAGACACTGCTATTTTTCAGTGAGCTCATAATTGTTATTGGCAAATTACCCTTACAAGTTTATTAAAATTGAAAACAAAACAGCTGTAGCTTATGTTATGTTCTCTAGTAGAAAAAAAAAAAAAGGACAAAATTAACCATTTTGCTTTCCTTTAATTTGATTAATTCAGAGCATGGGGCAAATAATGAATTTATTCAATTTGAATATCAGAACTAAGTTTCTTCGGATAGGAAAAAGCCCCCACAAGCCCACACACCAAACCGTAAATGAAATGACCTTAATCCAAAGCCAGCCTATTGCAACTGGTTGGATTTACCTTGTCCAAGTTTTTGTATGTGCATTTTTTTCTTTCCAAAAGAGGCTATACACAATCATTTGATTGTTACTGGATTCCCCATTCCTAATGAGAGAAATCTTTTGTCTTTTCTAAAGAGATGGTTTTCCACTGTGTCCTAGAGTGGCCTCATGATTCTTGCATAGGCACCAGAACTGCACGGATTTTCTACTACTACTCAGGCTCCCTAGGTAGGTGAAACATGCCCAGTCCCCTCATTTTTCAGTGACTGACAATTTTGGGGGTGGTGGTGGGGAAAATCAAGGTAAAATCATGTAACATATTTTTAACATTGCTAATGAACTCATAGCATGGGAAATGCTTATGTCTAGCTCCTGTCCAGCTTCTCCCATTTGCCTTGCACCCAAGTGCAGGTCCATCAAGCAGAGCATACCAGCCAGAGAGAATGCTGATTTAAAGTCCAGGTACACCAGTGGAGTTTCAGAGCAACAGAAAAGGAGCTTCTGTTCATCACTCATCAATGTCTTCATGCTGTTCAGAGATTAAACATGCACAAAACCAGTAGGAGGTTGTTATGCTCCCGTTAGCAACTACTGTACTCAAAAAAAGAAAATCCTGACGTGAATTGTGCAGTCTGTCAAACATTGCACGACCTTGACAGCCCTTGTCTGTGTTAAATTCAAACATCTACAGCCGTGAGGTGCAGAAGCTGCAGTGGCAACACCAGCTTGGGAGTCAAAAAGGTAGAACCAAGCATTACTGTCAACACAGCCACATGGCACAGATGTAATGCATTGTACTACTCCCTCTTTATATCGTCCATGCAGTGGGCTAAATACCTGCTGTCACTTTATGGATTTTGCAAACCTGACAAGCAATCTTTGCATTTGATTTGGTTTTTCTGTACATTTTAACTTTAAATTATACAGTACTAAAGGCATTGCATATCTTTCTTATTTTGATTTAATTTTGCAAATTGGACGTCCCTTTCGTAATAGCCCCAATTAAAGCATAGATTTCTTGGGAATTTAGATTCCCTTCAGAGAGCAGTTCACCCTGACAGGGAGGCTGCTTCCCAGCATGTCAGTGCCTCACTGCATAGTGAATCTCATTGAGAATGCACCAGCTGTCCTGTGTTCATGCACTAACCTTTCAGTGGCCTGGGGACCAGGTTATTTAAGGCTCTGTGCCTACATGAATAGTCCTGTGACTGTATGGATGGGCACAGAAACACTTCAGAGTCACAGGCCTAGCCGTGTATCTCAGTAGCTCTCTGACTCTCTCTCTGACAGGCACCAGCTCCTCCAGCACCCCAGAAAGGTCAGGGAGCATGTAGACTGGATGAGAGACATAAGCAGTTTGTACAACTGAAGATTCAAGATCAAGTCAAGAGAGGAGGAGTGCTGGCAAGCACCTCTCTGCATCCCATCCCTGACCTTGGGCTCAACGTCTTCACTCATGTCCCAGACTGCAGACCTTTGGAGAGCCTGCAAACCCCATCATCTCTCCTGAGCATGCAGGAGAAGACAGGTGAATGGCAAAGGTTATGGACTCATAGAATCATTAAGGCTGGAAAAGACCTGCAAGACCATCAAGTCTAACCTTTGACCTAGTACCACCATCCTTTCTGTAGAGTGTTATGGAGATGCATTTTTTGTCACATGTATGTACAGTTCAGTGTGTCTGCTATCACAATACTGTGAGTTTTTCCCCTCAGCTATATGTGTTATTAAAAACTAGGCTAGGTTTTTCATTTTTATCCACACACACGTACCAGTGAAGAGCAACATTCTTTCTGTGTCACCAAAAGCAGTTACTTCTTCTCTTGCAAGGTTTTGTCTAATTCTACACAGCATGGTCAGAAGAAGATAAAAAAAGATGTTTAGGTGTTTTTTTTCAAAAATGTTGGGCTCTTTTGGATACTGATCACAACATAAAGCATCTTAAATAAGACAGAACCTCCTGCCCGGTGTTGCTTAGTGTAGTCAACAATAATAGAAGCAGAGAACTTGAACTGGCAAGTGCAAACAAGCACTATTTGATCTAAACCATCTTGAGAGAAAGGAACATCCTCTTGGTTCAGAAGAAGACTGGTAAGATAAAATTTCAGGGTAGCCATGAAGGTTCTCTTATGGTACAGCCAAAGGCCACATGGGTTAAAATGTGCAAGGGGAGAATCAAAAAGAAATTGTGTAGGAGACAAAAGAGGAATAAGAGAGATGTGCAGTACCTTGAAGGAGACACAGCTAAGCTCAAATTTAATGCAGCCGAAGAAGAACAGCATGTTGAATTAAACCTGCTGAATTCCTGAAGGTCTCTATGTGCAGCAGGATGCAGAGATTTTCTGTTGATGCTAGTATGAAACACATATGTTTTCTCCATGCAGCATATAATGAGGAAATACTCATTTTCACAAACACAGCAGAGGTCTGAACTTGTGGTCTTCCCATGTAGGATTCGTGAGCCCGGATAATTGGCATTGCCAGGGAAGGTCATGAAAGTTACTCTGTATCATACCAGGGGATTTAAGAGTCATATTAATTCCAAACTATAATATAGTAATAATACAAAATGCTCTTTAAAGACAACAGAGCCAGCAATTTTATTTTTCTTTTTGCTGGGGGAAGGCTTCAATAGACAACAGCTATGTGAATGTGGGACCAGACCAGCTACTTCCAAAACTTTTGTATAAGCTGGGTTTGCAGTTCCAGTTAAGTTTATGAAAATGCTCTTTTGTATAGTAGTTTCTACTTTGAAAATTTTTACAAACCAAAACGTAACAGCAGATTTCATACTGTTGCCTACTATTATTGTAAATTTCTAAGCAACTCATTTGGTTGCACAGTTGCTCCCATCAAATGCAAACCTTTGATGTGTATGTCGCTGTTAAGGTACCAGGATAAAATATATTCAGGAATACAGATGTGTTATTAGGGATGGCTTCTAAATCCCTTCAAATGATAATCTAAAATATACAAGAACAGTAGAAGAATGAACTAGTAAGGAATATAAGATATACAGCAAAGCATCTGACTGAGATTTAGAGGGGAACATTCCAAAACTCAGATAAGTTAATCCAATACATATCCTGGTTTCATTTGCATACAGCAACAGACATTTGTGGGAACGCTAGTGTTTATTTTCCTCTTAAGATTATGTTTATTTGGAGTGGAGGAAAATATTACGACTAACATACAAAATAGTGTGATCTATGCACTGTAAAATGTATTAAAAGAGCTTTCTCTGAGTGTTTCATCCACTTGATTTCCTCAGTGGCCCCTATTTTGACTAAGAGGAGACGTCTTGAGGTTCAGTAGCTATAGTGAAAACAGCCTTTCTTTGCAAACGTGACTATTCATGTTAAGGAAGGTACTCTGCTAAAAATGTAACCATGCCAAAGGCAGCTTAAAATCAGTATCCCTTAAAATTCTGCTGGGAGATGTAAGAAATCTCGTTTAAAGTGGTGATAAGTTTCCCAGTACGGTCTGTTTAGCACTAAATGTTTAGGTTTTGGTCTATATGGTTTGTTTTGTTTGGGAATTTAAAGAACCTCAACGAATTCTTAGCTTTCTTTTCTCACCACAATTAGTTAAAGGCCAGTTGGATGCGGAGTCATGACTGAATGGACTCATGACTGAATACTTTTGGAAACCTCATTCCAGCGACCTAACTACAAATATTTTTTTTCTTTCAGTAATTGAACAATGATAGTGGTGAATCCATGAAGCCATCTGTGCCAGACACTTAGCCTGAAAAGAAACTATAAATTCACCTCTGACCTATATGTACCAGTTACACCTTCTTTTAAATGGAGAAAGTCAAGGCTGGTGCGTGTCTTCTTTCATTGCCTTCTCAGGACATTCAACTTGTGATGACTGCAAGAAGAAAACCAGACCTCTGACATGACTGCTGGCCTCAGAGCAGTGGAATGGCATGATAGGGCTGCCAGCCCCATGGCTTCGACTGGCTTTCCCCCTTTTCACCTCATCAATTTCTATTTAAAAGTTGCATGAGACATTTTAAACAAGTGCCTAAATTAACTGGCACAAATCAGCTTGCCCAGTTGAACGCCCAAGTGAAATGCTTTATTTTTACATATCCAGCACATTTAAATGCTATTTGAAGACCTGGGCAGCACACAGACTGAGTAGTCAGGACACACAATTTTCTTCATTTAGTTTACCGTTTGCCAGCCAGCCCAGGTTGATGGAGACTGACACTTCTTCTTGGCACCTTGTGACAGATCGTGTTTATGCAGCAGCAGATCTTAAGTGAGTATCAGTATCAAAATAGTCAATCGATATTGGCAATAAGTGGTGGCTTTACTGCAAATCCTTCAAGCAGACAGACTAAAACTAGGGGAATACATTGAACTACTTAGCCCTTATCTCTTAAATACATAGCATGGCTGAAGGCTGGGCCATGATGGCAGCCTGGAGCTTGGTGATTGATGGCAGTAGCTGCATTGCAGAAGCTCATCCCTCCTGGCTGGGCTGCGTGGGGCTCAGTGGCCTTACCCACAGCAGGGCAGGACTGAAACTGGGAGCAGAGTGGCATGCCCAGCTCTGCTGCCACACCAGCGGTGAGCAAGGACATCAAAAGAGGCAGTGACATTTATAACGAAGAAGAGAAAAAAAAAATAAAATTTCTTGTACCTGGACAGTGAAAGTGCAGATGGCAGTGACATTTAAGGGAAGACATGCATGAACTATGTATTTCAAAACCTGATAGTCATTTGTAGATGTAGACAGGTCTGTCAAAGCAGCTAAACCTTGAAACTACTTTAATTCTACTTGTGATTAAACTGCTATGCCAGGCAAAAGCTAGAGGGAAAAAGATACTTTTTTTAGACAGGGACTGGCAATAGCACATGACCCTGGACAGTTTATTAAGTAATAATCAAGTGAAAAGATGCCTGGACAAAGGAAATCCCTAAAGTTTGTGACTACTGGAATTAATAGGGTAAGACCTCAGGCAAAGATAGCAGAAGACAATTACTTCCAATTCAGTAGGTATTGTTTGCAGATGTACAATACATCTTGGAAAACACTGTATTACTTGTTCTGGTTTCTGAAAAATTTAGAAGTGAATAATAAAATACAAATTGTTATAAAGACAGATAACATTAAAATGAAAAGCTGTAAGTCAGAGGATCTGTTAGGTCAGCTTACAATTACAGAGATGCTCTCATTTTCTGGCATGCATGTTGTTTGCGGTGTTGGTTTTTACGGCATTGGTTCCCAAGAGGATTGAAGAAACTAATGTTTGAGTCAAAGAATATAAGATTTTTAAAACATTCCTTGAAGTAATAAACAAATAAGTGATGCTGTGAGCAGCATGACTTTATCCTGTTGTACCATTGTGAAAAATATTTGTCTAAAAAACCCTATAAAGGCTATAACAATGAAGACAACATAAATCGCAAGACTATTTGCAAATCTACCACATTGATTTAAGTATCTTTTGAACATACATATTTTTAACTACACAATAGAATTTCCAATGTAGTACTATAATATTACAGTACAATATCACAATTTGATATCTTGTACAGATTGTGCTCACCAGGGTTTGAATTCAGGGGTGAAATGAGAGTGGAGGAGGAGAAGGGAAATTCCAGCATGTGTTACAAAGTATACAGGCAAATTATTTTGAGGAGCTGCCTCAAACATCTTTGACACATGGCAAAAACCCCCTAGAAAAGCTATTTAACTTTTATAATTTGACAGTGTTGTGGCTAAAGTTTCCAATTGTGCTATATGTCCTGTAATTTTTTAGGGGGAACATTTCTCTTCCAGACAACATTAGCAAGAAGATGTTCTTTCATTTTCACAGGAAAGTGAGATATTAGTTCTGGCTTATTAAACTATTTCAGCAAAGGGTTTCCTAGCATCATAGAGATGTGAAATGTCAAACATCTGTATACTGTATCCCATCCTTATGCTAATGCCTAAATATCCCCTGTACTATGTAAAACATGTTGTAACCCAAGGGACAGGACTTGACATAATATCAACTGAGTATCTTTTTCTGGTGTTCAGTCTCCATTTATTTCTTCTCTATGTTCTTGAACACAAAGTTGGCTCTCCTGGGTGAAGCCCCCTTGTCCAGCTCAGCTCTCACATCATTAGCACATGCTTAGTGTTAAGACCTTTCTACCCTTAAAAAGCAATAATCTTGAACTGTTGAAAACACCAAGTTCACCTGGAAATGCAAATGAAAATCAGCTCTGTTGATTGAACGAATGCATGGGGAGAAGTGTGTGTGCCTCCTGTGGGGAAAAGTGGCAGGGCCAGAACCAGGGACGGAGCATCCCCAACCTTCTCCAGCAGGACAGAAACACCAATTTCCACTTCCTGTTGACTTGTAAAAGTCTGAGTAAACCACAAATACGTCAATATGCTCATTATCAAAGTAATTGCTTTGTCTGGGAGAAATAATTCTTTTAAATGTTAATTTCATTGGAAAAATATATAAGTATCCTTTGGGTCAAGCCAGACGTAATTACTTTCTTGATCAGTGAACCAAAAAACTGGTTCATCATGTACTCCTAGTTAAACTCTAATATACTTAGAGAGTTGGCTTATTCCCCAGTGTATCTTCCCAACCACTTCCCTGTGATCAGTATTTCTTCCTTTATTCAGTCCTTTATTGTCTGTGTCTGAAGAGAGATGAAATAGCAGCCCTACGGATCTGACCCAAGATTTCTACTATTCTCGTGAATATCAGACAAACAAGGCTCTCAGAAATTTTGGTTTTGAAGAAACTTCCAATTGAAAAAAAAAATTGGAATTCAAATAATTGCAGTTTAGAAAGGTGTAGCTAATGTATCTAAGAGCTGAAGGAGTTTCTCTGGCAGCTTTATTCAATGTTGATTGACTAATGCACAACTAGCAGCACATAAAATTTATTTTAATAATTAGTGAAAATGGTAGCTAAATTGATAAGGTTTAAAGCATGTCAACATATTGCTCTCCTGTCTCAGAAAATTAAGTGTTTGGAAGCTGAGATATCTTGAACAGAGCTTTGTTGTGATTTCTTTTCTTTTGTTGAAGATCTAATTCCTTCATGGACTGACAGTCAGGAGGGACAGGCACATTTCATACCTACTGGTATGAGGACTCCTGGACAAATACCAGCATTTCTATAAAGTTCCTGACTTGGTTCTACATCACTAAATATTAAAAAGAGAAAGCTCTTCCTGCTTACTTCCTGCTTGCAGCTAGGCAGGACCAGGAGAGATTTGATGCTGTTAAGGGAGATCAAGAGAGATCACCTGCCCTTTTGGTGACGGAGCTGCGCCCTGGGAACAGCTGTTTCACTGGGTGAAGAAACTTGAGAAAAAGGGCAAGAGATTGATAGGTTTTTCTCAGGGACACCACAGTCTCAGGAGTCTTGAATTTCCATTGTAGTTAAGAACCAGGTGAACTCAGAACCCTGTCAAATAGCTAGTCAAAAGTGTGTTGAACAGGAAGGTTGAAAACTGGTCAGCGCCCATACTAGGAGGAAGGATCCTCCTCCTAGAAATTTGACAGTGACAAGTAGGAGTGGTACTTTTTTCTACAAGTATGAAGCCCTGGAACCAGCAGGACAATCTACTGATGATGAGGACCAAGGTCCTGCTGGGATGGAGGAACTGTCTAGGGGAACACAATCTACACCCTGCCTTGCAATCTCCTATGTTAAGAGGAAAAGAAGGGTAGTTGTCATACATAACTCCCTTCTAAGGGGAGTGGAAGACCTGATATGCTGACTGGATGCCATCCACAGGGAAGTCTGCTGTTCCCCAGGGATTCGGATAAGGCACATTACTAGAAAACTCTCCAGTCTAGTAAAGCCCTCTGATTATTATCCAGCATTGGTTATTCAAGTTGGTAATAATGAGATAACAAAGAGAAGTCCAAGGGGAATAAAAAAGGATTTCAGGGGCCTGGGATGATTTGTTGTAGAATCAGGAGCAGAAGAACAGGTAGTGTTCTTCTCAATTCTTTCAGTAGCAAGGAACAATACTGATAGGGATAGGCAGATCCAAAAGATTGACACGCAGCTCTGAGGTTGGTGTCATCAGAAAAACTTTGGGGTTTATGACCACGGGATGATCTATTCAACATCTGTTCTACTGACACCTGATGGGTTGCACCTTTCTCAGAGGGGAAAAAGGGCTCTAGCACAGGAGCTAGTGGAGCTCATCGACAGAGCTTTAAACTGGCTTGGAAGGGGGAAAAGGGAAATACCAGGCTCGCCAGTGATGAGCAGTGGGACGGTGTGTCAAAACTTGAGGAAATGAACACTAATGGGCTGCCTCAGTCTGCTCCATGCCATGTTGGCTACAAAGTACAACACCTGAAATGTTTCTACACCAAAGCATGCAGCATGAGGAACAAACAAGAGGAGCTCACAGCTTTGACTCAGTCCCAGAGATTTGATATCATTGACTTAAACCTGGTGGGATGAGTCCTGTGACTGGAGTGCCCTGTTGGGAACTTACAGGCTCTCCACGAGATGTACACATGGCAGAAGAGGTAGGGGGGTGGCATCATATGTAATGGAAGGGCTGGAATGAATGGAACTCAGAGTTGGCAATGGCACAGTTGAGAGCATCCGGATGGGAATCAAGGGACAAACAAATAACGTGGATGTCATTGTGGGAGTCTGCTACAGACCTCCCAGCCAGGATGATGAAGCTGATGGACTGCTCTTTGAGGAACTAAGGGATGCCTCTAAATCAACTGCCCTTGTCCTTCTGGGAGAGTTCAGGTTTCCAGATGTTAACTGGGAATACCATACATATGGTACAAATGGGGCCAGAAGATTCCTGAAACACCTGGATGACAACTTCATGATACAGGCATTAGGAGAGACAACTAGGAAAGATGTCCTCCTTAATTTGCTACTTGCTAACAGAGTGGATGTCATGAATGAAGTGATGATTGGCAGCTGTCTTGGCCACAGTGACCATGAAGTGATCAAGTTTAAAATCTCTGCTGACAGGAGGAAAGTGCCAGCAAAACTTCAGATCTGGATACGAGGAGAGCAGACTTCAGACTGCTCAGGGAACAAGTGATAAAGTCCCCCAGGAAAATTCTTTTGAAGGTGCTGGGGTCCATCAGCATTGGTCATTTTCTAAGCACCACCTTCTACAGCATGCACAGCTGCATGAGAGGAAATTCCTGCTTATCAAACCTGATTTTCTTTTACGACAAGGTAGCCCACCTAGCTGATCAAGGGAAGCCAGTTGCTGTCATCTTTTTGGAATTCAGTAAAGCTTTCAATACTGTCTCTCACAGTGTCCTGCTGGACAAAATGTCCAGCCCACAGCTGGATAAACACATCATGTGATGGGTGAGCAACTGGCTGACGGGTCAGGCACAAAGGGTTACAGTGAGTGGGGTGACATCAGACTGGGGACCTGTCACTGGGGGGGCTCCATCCTCAGCCCTGTGCTCTTCAACATCTTCATAAATGACTTGAGTGCAGGACTGGGAGGGATACAAAGTTCGCAGATGATACAAAACTGGGAGGAGCTGTTGACTCCCTGGAGGGCAGAGAAGCCCTGTAGAGAGACCTTGACAAATTGGAGGGCTGGGCAGTCACCAACCGTGTGAAGTTCAACAGGGGAAAGTGCTGGGTTGTGTACGTGAGATGAGGCAGCCCTGGATGTACGGACAGACTGGGGAATGAGAGGCTGGAGAGCAGCCCCACAGTAAGGGACCTGGGGGTCCTGGTCAGTGGCAAGTTGAACGTGAGTCAGCAGTGCCCTGGCAGCCAGGAGGGCCAAGCGTGTCCTGGGGGGCATCAGGCACAGCATCGCCAGCCGGGCAAGGGAGGGGATTGTCCCCTCTGCTCTGCACTGGGGCAGCCTCACCTCGAGTGCTGGGGGCAGTTCTGGGTGCCACAGTGTAAGAAGGACATTAAACTCTTAGACAGGTGAGGAGGGCAACAAGGATGGTGAAACTCCTTGAGGGGAAATCATATGAGGAGGGGCTGAGGTCACTTGGTCTGTTCAGCCTGGAGGAGAGGAGACTGAGGGGAGACCTCATTGCAGTCTACAGCTTTCTTGTGAGGGAAAGAATAGAGGCAACACTGATCTCCTCTCTGTGGTGACCAGTGACTGGATCTGAAGGAATGGCCTTAAGTTGTGCCAGGAAAGGTTTAGGCTGGATATTAGAAAAAAGTTCTTCAGCCAGGGGGTTGTTAGGCACTGGGACAGTCTCCCCAGGGAAGTGGTCATAGCACCAGCCTGACAGAATTCAAGAAACATTTGAACAATGCATTCAGGCACATGGTGTGACTCTTGGGGTGTCCTGTGCAGGGCCAGGAACTGGAGTCTGTGATCCTGGTGAGTTGCTTCCAGCTCAGAATATTCCGTGATTCTGTGACAAAGTCAAAGGAGGAGCAAGTCTGTGATACTTGTGCTGCTTCAGAGACATGATTTGATTTTCTGGATGCTGAATGACAAGAGAATGACTCCAGCAAAAATTCGTGAATTCTGAGGCAATTATCATTTGCTCTGGAGACTGCTATGAGATCATCAGAAATGCTGAATGTTATGTCTGGAGATCTAGCCTGCAGGGGACAAAAACCATCTGATTTATTGGAAAACCTAATAGAAGAGTAATATGTGGGAGGAGAAGAGAAGAAGGAGATGAAGAGTCTAAGGATGTTTTCTTGTCATTTCAATCTCATCTTTGTTTTATTTATTTTTCAATCCCAATGAGACTTGTTGTCTCAGCTCTTCCCTGTGACATAACATGACCTCCCTGGAGGTCACAACATTTGGCTTGTGGAAGGACAAGGACAGTGAGAAGACACTAATTTCCAAATGCAGTGTTACTTTCTTATCCCAGGAAACCCCCCACCAACGGAGAAAAAAGACAATCCGTCTTTTTTCCTTCCTCCTGATCCCAGGAGTGTAAGAACACTGCCTGGGACTCTGGGAAATCAACCAGCAATTGCAAATCTGACCTTGGGGTTTCCCTATCTCCAAGACCTTTTTTCCTAGCTGGAGGATGGGAGTGTTGCAGGGAGGCTTTCAGTCCCAGAGGGTTGGTGTGGGATGCCCAGGAGTCCCCTCTGTAGGCACCCTGTGGCTGCCAGGTACAGGTTATCAGCACTGTTAGTGACAGTGTGACAAACAATTTTCTTGGCTTTCCAAGTGAAATCCTTCTGCCTTTCTACTCTTTCTCTTGCTCATCATATGCTGCCAACAGCTGAGGCATCACGTTTTGCTGCATTACAAGTAGTAATATTGAGATACTGTTTTGGGGTTTAGAAAAAAAGAATGTGATTCAGAAAAATATGGCTATGAAACAAAGTTGAGAAAAGCAATGTCTGTGTAGTAGCAATGGGCTCACAGTCAAGTCAGATGTCATTTAAAAATAATAATAATTATATTTCCTGAAAAATGTATGCTACTGTGGAAGGGAATGGAGAAAAACACAGGAAGCTTCTCCTTGCTTCAAGAAAATGGAGTGCAGGAGGCATCACCCGACAAGCAATGGCTAGTCCTGCCACTGGCATGGTCAGGGCTGAGGGAGATGTGGGAGTTCCAGGCAGATGCCAGTGCCAGCAGCCAGGGCTGGAGCCAGCTTTCTCCAGCCAGAGTGAGGTGGAAAAGACAGGTGAGGCACCAAATTCAGCTGAAGTGTTTTAATGCAGCAAACTTCTCACATCACAAGCAGCAGCATCCACTGGGCAGCATCCTGCTGTCCCTGCTTCTCACCCTCCAAGGTCCTTTGAATATTGTGTGGAGGCTGGTTGTACGTGGCAGGGTCAGGACTTGGATTTCCAAGACATAGTAGCATATTCATACTGTCAGACAGAGTGCCAGAGGCACCCAGCAGTGCTGCTACAGGTGAAGCAGAATGGTGGCCATGGGCACCCACGTGGTGCCCCCTCAGGTAAATCAAAGTGAGAAGATGCAGGGCTATATATGCTTCCATTCTGTCAGTACCAGAGGAGTTTTGGGTTTAATTGCTGCCTTTATAGATCAGAGCAGGATTGGCTGGAACAGCTTGTCCTTTTGGTCTGTTTTAGAAGAATCAACATATATAACTGCTTCCTCCCACATCACAGCCGTCATCACTCACACTGCATTAAAAACGGCTCCCTATTTAGCTGCATTACTCAGAGGGAGGATCTGCACTCAGAGGGAGGATCCTTACCCTTGTCTTGGGTAAGGATTAGCTGAGACACCAGAATAGCAAGCTCTAGCAACAGAAGAGCACTGAAAACCTGCCACAAGATCCTACTGTCACCAGTGTGAGGGAAAAGCCACGACTCTGAAACACGGCATGAGACGATCACAGCTGTAGTAAGAAAAGCAGAAGTTCATTCTTTGCCCCTCCCAGTGCCTCATGGCACAATCACAAGCAGGAGACAAAACCCTGCTCTTCTGCTCTGGCTAACTAGATCATTTGTCCTGGTAGGTGTGAAAGGAGTCCTGGTATGATTAAGGTTGAAACAATTATTAAAAGAATCATAGAATTGACTAAAAAAAGTGTTGGGCTTTTGATGGAGTGCAGTGCCGGGAAAGCCTATGCTAGGCCCTGCCAGTGGTTACCCTCATAATCTTGGCTTTGCAGTGAAAAAGAAACCAGAAGTATTAAAGACCTGCCATGCATTGAGTTCTCCACTTCAGAAGTGGCAGATCCCCACCCTATTGGTCAGTAATTCACAGAGTGAGCCCTTCCTTTCTTGAGACACATGCAAGTCCACAGTATCCACCTCTCCATTACTCACACAACCCTGCAGTTCTGGATCCACTAAGCTCTGATGTACTACAAGAAATGAAGGTAGGACTTGCAAAGGCTGAGATGAAATCAGACAAGTGTCGCGACGCTTCTGACACCAAGTTTGCATGCATCTTCAGCAGATGATGCAGCTCCTGGCTGCCAGGCACCAGGCTGGACCCTGAGACGACCAGGCTTCTCCTTGCTGAATATTTGTGAATGATATCAAGCAATGCCTGGCACTTACAGGGGTCTCTATCAATGTAGGAAGCTCCTCTACCCATTTTGCCCTACAAATAAGCATTGCAGAAAATCAGCTGCTTCCTATCCTTTAGAAGATGCAGGCAGGTAGCAGATACTCCTGTGGGAATGTTACTAAGGGTTCTATGCAAAGAGTGTTTCTGCTATTATCTTTCCCCTGAAGCTGGCTACCTCTTTATGAACAAGCAGTTTTTTCACATAATTTTTTCCTGTGGCAGAGTTTTCCACATCTTCTCCAAATATGTGTGGGACTGGGGTCTGAGTATAGCAGACTGCCTCATTGTGTAGTGAAGTGCAGCAATTACTGTATATCTAGCGGGGCTGCCCACCAACCACTGTTCAGGTAAAGAAGGCTGAAGTGGCTGCTCTGCCATCACGAAATACTGCGCTACTACAGCATCCTCCATATTAATAAAGTAGAATATCCGTTTATGGCCTAAATTAACAGTCTTCCACCTTCCTTTTCCTCAAGTCACAGCTGACAAGTAGGTGAAAGTTCACAAAATATCCCCCTTAAACATTCCATCTGCCCGTGGTGTTAGTCAGCAGCTGGCAGGGTTGGGAAGCGGGGAGGCCGGGGCCGGCGGCAGGCCGTGGCCGGGGCCGCGGTGTCTCGCATGCCTGCCCTCGCCCTGCGGAATGCCGCAAGCCAGACCATGTCGCTGCGGGCTCGTGGCACGCCGCAGGCACAAAGCAGGTGCGTGAGATGCCTTTCACTCCGTCAGCGAGCACGCCACATGCCAGAGCCCTCGCTGCCCGCTCGCAGTAATGCTGCTCCCCCGCTGCTGCGGCCTCCGTGCGCCAGCCCAGAGCCTCGTGAGTGGCACGAACCCACACGTAGCTGTAAGAAAACTTGTCAGCGAGGCACACCTTTTTGTCAGACCTTTGCTGTATTATATTTTCCAGTCCGTACCCAACCTGACCAAAGAATCATAGATAGTCCGGGTTGGAAGGGGCCTTAAAGATCTAGTTCCAACCCCCTTGCCGTAAGAAGGGACACCTCCCACTAGGCTGCACACTTATTTTCTGAATTTTGATGTGGAATTAAAACCTTATGGCAATAATCTTATAATGTACTGTAATAAATTCTGACACTTTTCAGTCTTCATGATTCTATATTTGAGACCAAACTAAAATTTAACTGGTAGGAAAAATGTTGGGAGACAAAAATGTGCTGCAAAAAGACCAAAGCAACTGATAGAGAGAGCAATCAGTGAAATTATGCAAACAGGGATAAACAAAAGCTTCAATCAGAAATTGTGGCTTTGAACTTTGTTTCTGCAAGTCTGGAACCAATAATCCGGAGGTTCCACAGTGGGTAAGTGAGAATGAAACCGAGAGAGATTAAAAGGTAGATAAAAAATGCGGTGAAAAAAACTGTGATTTTTTTTTTTTCCAGTACTGCTTTCTCCCCTCATTCCGTGAAATAGTCATTAAATACACTTTGGCTTGGCAGAAAATTCAGGGTCTTTAAAGACTCCTNTTCCAGTACTGCTTTCTCCCCTCATTCCGTGAAATAGTCATTAAATACACTTTGGCTTGGCAGAAAATTCAGGGTCTTTAAAGACTCCTAACATATTCTGATATGTAGTTCTATATATTCTATTTTAAAAAGGGATTTTCCTAAGAAGCATCTTGTCAAAGTTAGAGTCAAGGGGACAATTCACAGTGAATAATTTATTCACCATATTTTGTCTTGTTTTCTACTCCCAGACTGTCCAGGAGGCACTTGTGATTCCTTTGAACGTATTGGAGTTTACTCACAAAAGGCTTTAAGGGAATTATTTTTAGATTGGATTCATGACTGAATATGATACCTGCTACTTGATCTCTGTTGGTCAGTTATTATTAGAGTCAGGCAACTATTCACAGTTGAACTAGACACAACTTATTTTAAAAATGCAGTCTAATTTCTGTTTGCAAATTATCCCCAATGAAATCAGGTTTTTGTGGGACTGTTTATGTTTCACCACATATGAACTGGTAATACAATATATATTTGGTATTCATTTGTTCTTATCTGAGCAGTGCTGTACTGTATCAGCTTCATGGCCAAATGATGAAAATCACATATAATCTGTTTAAATTCATGACTTATCAGCCAATGTTCATAAATGTTCAATTAATCTTCAATTCAGACAACAAAGAGGAGGCCACTTTGGTGCAAATGCTCCTGCCAACATTTACCGACCGCTTTTCATCAACATGTTGTGAACAACCCCACAAATATGATTCATTTATTGACATGGTTTCAACCATTGTCATGAAAGGAGGGTTGGATAACAACTGATGAATCAAAAGGTTTTGCACACAAATGCTTCTGGTCTTTACTGGGCCATGCCATCTTGATATGATATGTAGCTGTGGTTGCCCACAGAGTGAGATATTGGTCCTATTTCCTGGTCAGTCAGTAGGGGCTTTATCTTATCTGGGAAGCTGCAGAGGAAGGTTTCTACCTGCAGACATCACAGTCTTTCCCAGCTCTACTCCAGGACCTTCTGCCAAATGAAAGCCTGTCATGGGTCCTTAATCCCTGCTCATTTCCTGAGGATCAGGCACTGCACTGGGAGAAGATCAGTGTGAGCTGTAAGAAGATCAGTGTCAGCTCCACCTTACTGCCTTCAGGTGAATCCTCAAGTGAGGATGGTGAAAGCTTTTTATTTCTCCGGCTCTCAGCTTTTGTGCTATTCACATTTGTCCAGGCTGTTTCAGAAGCACATATCTCCTGAAATGCCTTTTACTATATCTCTGAAAAATGATAGAACACATTTGGAAAAAACCTCTGCAGCTTACAGAGGAGCAGTAATAGCTGTCAGGAATAGATGTTTCAGCCGGGCAGTGCTCAGAACATCAAGGACAGAGTTCTCTGTTGAAAGGACCAAGTGGATGCTTGTAAAAAAAAGGCAGACTCATAGAAGTATAAAGGCGCCACACACTGTACACTGGATGTCAGCTCTCTTCAGATGCTGCATGTGGTCTGTAGGAGACCCAAAACTTTCAGCCTCGGTTGACACTGCAGCTGCAGATGATGTTATTCTGCCCTTGTGCAGAGAAGCTGCAGATGGCCCCACCTGACATGGCATTGCTGGCATTTCCGGAGAGGCTTCTCATGCACCTTGTCCACATGGCCAGGCTTGACCCAGATACTGGGATGGCTACAGTCAGTACCTTGAAGAGAAACAGGTGGCTTATCCTGCCATGGGAAAGCAGAGGAAAATGCTTGCTGGAAGTGGTTTAGGAGGGAAGTTCACCAAGTGTCAACATTTATGGAAGTTCTGATTTCAGATGTATACTGGGAGGTTGTATCAGCCAAATCCTCACGAAAATGAGTCCATGCTATTACTTGCAATGGAGCAATACCCAAGGGTATGTTCACAGCACTTGTCTTCATCAGCAGGTGAGACATAGGATGGGTGGTGGTGCCAGTGTATCCACCCACAGCATCACCACCTGAGCCTTGAAAACAGGTGAACAAATATGAATGTGTTCAGGAAAAATATATATTCATATTTGCCTATGTCTTTTATTTAAAAAGAAACTAAGCTGCTCAGTCAAACCTGATGTAAATGAGATAATGCCGCATTTATTAGTCTGGTTCTTTGTAAAAAGAGTGCATTTCACATGAAATTCAAACAACACTTAATGGTGAGTTCAGTAAACACAAAGTAGACTTTCATTTGCATTTGTTTCCCCCAGGTGCCCATGCTTTATATAGGCTACAGCTACAACAGCTTTGTTAAGATACTTGGCTTCGTCTCTATTAATATCATTATCATCTTTGCAGGCATGGCCTGGTTTTCTATCTCTTTTATAAGTGCAGTAACATCTCTACATCTGACATACATTTTTCCAGCTGGTAATTAGTGGGTGAAAATGAGAGAGTTTCACCTTGCTGTCCTCTGAAAAAAAATCACAAATGTAATGGTAGCTCAGTTTTACAAACTGCACGACACAAACCCAGCATTTCTAATTAATACTGTTATTTCTCAAAGAGGAACATTCTTAGTAGAACAACAACGACATACAAAAAGAACAACCCCAAAACAACAAAACCCCCCCCCCCCCCAAAACCCCACCCTGCGTGCTCAAAAATTACTCCAGAAAGTCAAACAGAATGATAAGCCAAATTAAGTTTTGTTAGAGCAGGTGCCTAGCCACAATGGCAGAACTTTTTAATTGCTTCTGTTGAAATAGTACTTCTGTTGAAGAATTAGGTCAGTTTAAGTAAGTAGAAATATAATAATTTCTGAGGCTAAACTGAACTCAATGACAAGAAATGCTGACTCCAGCCTAGTGCACATGAACACAGCACCATGAACATGAGGGTGAGTGGCAGATTCTTCAGGATGGAAACTGCAGAGGAAACTTTCTTGTGAAAGCATAGATGATACACTTCCAAGGATGCTCCTGTTTTGATGAAACTAATTTTGTCACAAAAGTTTAATTATTCAAATACTCCAAGCTAGACTGAAGTTTTCCACCCAGGAAGGCAGAAAACCTTGGCCTGCAAAGATGACATTAGGGGCTTGTGGGGTGTCCTGTGGGGTCAACTGTGATGTCCCAGCTGCATGACCTGGCCCGGATCTCCCCTGGGACTGCCAACAGACAGGGGACAGGGGCTGAGGGGTGTCCATTTGTGGTCCTGGCTGATCTCCTACTGAAATTGCACCCTAGCATTACAATGAAAGGCTTGAATTCAGCTGAATCTTTGTCAATATATGAATTAGTACTTCTGACTGAATTCTTTTAACTTTTGCTCCAGTCCCAGTGTCCCCTGTGTCCTTCTGCCGTGGTCTCCATGGCACAGAGCAATGAGCTGGAGTCATGGGCTGAGAGATGGGGTCAGGTAGTCAGTTCCCCAGGTGCTGGCTCCCAAGCCAGTCCCTCCAGCTTGTGAGTACCGTGTTTGTCCCAAACTGCCCCAACCTACTGCAGTACCCAAATTATTCATTGGAACACTTTGCCTTGAGGGAACCACAAGCTCTATTTCTTTAATGATTTTAATGGTCAGAATAGTGCCAGGTCAAGCCATTTAACTGTGTATTTAATTAGTCATCTGTATGCATGAAACTTAAAGGTGTTCAGCTGTGCTATTTTATAGGGATTAACTAAGTGGGCAGTAAATCATCTATGCCAGCAATAAAAGTATTTATAGCAGTACTCCTCTACTCCTTTTTTTTTTTTTAAACTATTATTGCTGCATTGTTTGTACTGGTAGAGGTCTGCATAAGAATAGTTCTACTCTAAGAGATGGGAGAAACACAGTTTGGGGTTTTGTTTGACATCACCTAAAAACAACAGTGGGCAACCCAGAAGAAGCTGAAATGTGAAGTTCACAGCCAGATGACCCAAAAAGTTATTGCCAGTTGCAGGCTTTCTGTGTTAAAAAAAGTAAACAAGCAAGAAACTTGGCCCTGTGGAAACTCATAATTTAAAGAAGAGCAGGACAAGAAATATGATCTTAACCAGTAGGTAGTAGTTCTCTGTCTTGAATAAATCTTAAGAGTATTTGGCTGCTAACGGTTCACAAGTTTGCACTGGCAAAATATTTCCTGGAGTCAGTGAAGTAAGCCTCCCAGTCTTGCTTGTTCTGTGAGCGAACAAACCATTTTCTATGTAAGTGCCATTGAAATGCTGCACAGAATTATGGGACCATGATCTGCATAGATAAAATGTGTGTTTCAAAAGAGGGAAATTTTTTTGCACCTACATCACAATGATAGTCCCTCCTAAACAGAAGCAATGTTCTCGTTATTATTTTTGCCCCAATGTTTTCTGTGCTGTATTTCACAATAAATCTTTCAGGAGAACACTGGCAGTTTATATGGAGCACTGACCTGTGAAACAGAGGAAAATAGATATTGTTAAAAGTCTTGGCTTGCTTGCTCGGAGGTCATGTGGTTGAGCAGGTAACTTTTGAAGTGGTGAACAGGGAGTTGCATGAGCAGTAAATGCTGCAATAACAACACAACTGACCCGAGTGTGGAAGCCTCTTTGCACTACTTGGCATGTTTAGCCCGATAAATAACATCATGAGACATCCATTCCCAACATGTTGTTATTCCCGCATGACCCAGATGGGCAGCCAAAGGCTCTCCATATGTGTGGTTTGCTCTCAGAGAAAACAGGCAATGGAGTCAGGTGTTGCTGAATGACTGCTGTTTACCACAATCCTGCCACCCTCAGCTCAGGTGGAAGCACACAGCATGAGACATCCTTTTCAGTCACACCTTTTCAAGCAGTTCTCGACCTCTAAACTTCTCCTTTGTCTTTCAGTCAGATCAGGTGCTTGCTTGCTGCCGTCTCTTGTTTTTCTGCTGTTCCTGCTGCAGACACCCAGACACGTGTATGCCACTGTCTACAAGCATGTAATATAGCCCAGAGCTATGTAGTTTAGCTTCTGTTCAGGCATAGCTTCCCAGGTGCCCTTCATGGATGCTGTGCCTCTGGGAGGTGCCCACAGGGAGTGAGGGCTGTGGACAGGGTGAAGATCTGCTGAAAATCACTTCTGTCTTCCTTAGTTGCTGAGAGCTTACAATGACTACCTGCTCTGGTAGGAGGAATGGGACCTGGACCTGTGCTGCTGTGGGAGACGGATGTATCCAGATCTTGCACAGGCCTGATGAGAAGTTAAACAGGAAGGTTGTTTCTGCCCTTTAGTCATAAACTCTCCAAAACTATTCAGCTATAGGTAGGATAGAATGCTCGATAAATTCAGGTCATGCTCAGCAAACAGTTCTATCCAAATGACTAATCCTGACTATGGAGAGAGAATTTTTAAAAGTATGATTTTTTTATTGTTTATTAAAAAAAAAGGAGAACAGTCATTCAGGAGTTTCAGGTGTTCCATTTTTAACCAAAAATATGTTCGGTTGAACAAACCATTTTCTTTGTCCTGAAATAAATGAAAACATTAGTTGGAGCACAAATCACTTCCCATCAGCCCCAGAAAAGCACCTCAGGAGGGTGGGCATCTGCCTGTGAGTGACACCTTCTCCCCTGCTCTCCTGCTCTTCATCTTCCTTTATGGTTGTGTTCTCACAATTTTTCCCCTCTTCTCAGTTGAACCATTTTTCCGTGTGTTTTCTCTTCCTCCCTGTTAAAAATTAATCAGCTGAATAAATGTGCTGTTCTTCCAAGAGGAGGGCTGCCGTTTTCCTCCCCATTCTGCAGTCACTTGGCTCAGCCTCTGGCTCAGAGGGTCTCCCTGGCTGTGGGAGGGGGGACTTGGGGGCACATAGCTGTTGGCCAGGAGGAGCACTTTGGCCTTTACTTCACTGTTGCAAGCCATTTGGGATAGGAAAATGCTCTTTGATAGATTCATGGACTCAGTGCTGCTCCACTGGTGGCTCCTAGACACAGATTGAGACACCTGCTTTACCCCTTTTTCCCTGACCAAACAGACCATTTTCCATTGAATCTCTCAAGCTCTTTCCTCTGCTCAATGCTGAGTGAGCTCTTTTGTCCTTCTGCACAACCGCACAGGATCAAACCAGAAAGGATGAGAGTTTTCCACTTCCCCCAAAGCCCTTGGAAGCCCTTGCTGGCTTTCTCTGTGCTTGCTTGCTGCCAGCCCCTGCAGGAGCCCTGTTTGCTCTTCCTGAGACTGCAATTACCAGCACTCCCCTTGGCAGCTCTCCTGCCCTGTTACATTCCTTTTTGTTATGCTAATAGACTTATAACCAACTCCAGCTTCTGAGACGGTAATACACCCCTTTTGATTCTCTAATCTACTTCTCTCCATGCATTACAGCACAGAGCAGTTTGCCAAGGGCCTGGCAGAACGTGTCTAGCTGACTGATTCTAGTTGTTCCTATTAGATGCTGGCATGCTTCTGAGATTTGTCACTTCCACACAAATCACACTCCTAATCCTGGGGTTTAGCGAAGTTTGGATGGATCTGGATTCTACTACATCTTTTTTTAGGGGAGATGATAATGCTCTTTGATGAAAGATCTCTGGATGGAAAGTCTCTGTGCTAAGTACGAGCATGAGAAAAATCTACTTTCGGTCCAGCATCTTATCTTTTTTTTCAGTTTAACTGTGGGTGCTCATGTCAAGATGGCAGTATGAGTGCATTAAGGCTCTGAACTTGTACTCAATACCTTGGGGGGGATGATGTGATTTATGGTTGCCGTAGTGGCATGTACAAACATGGACTTAACTTAGATCCTGCATTCTGCAATATGTCCCTCAGAGAGCTGATCACTCAAATTACATTCCCAGGGAGCTGTGCTTCCTCGTGGAAACCTTTTGAAGTGCTCAAGTCTTATGGGACTGTTTCTCTTCAGAACAAAGTAGTATTTTCATAAGTCTTGAACAAGACTATATGATTAAAAATGTTGTAGCTGATTTTATAGCCATATTCCTCTCTCATTGCAAAGATAATTGTCCTCTGGAGTACCAGTCTTTAGCACCTGTACTACTGTACTGTTTCATGACTGCTGCTTTTTTTTAAATTTATTTTTTCCCTCACTGATGCAGGAGGAGCACTTGGACTTAGGTCACTGTGTCTAAAGATCATATATCAGCCAGCTGACTCTACGAAGTTTGGACTGCAATATCATGTGAAGGTTGCTGATGGGGCTGTGGTTTGATCCTTACTGAGAAACCATTCAGAGGATGAAGGAGGAAAAGGCTGCCATGGTAGGTCTAATTTTGAAGGCATGGAGATCAACAAAAATTCATTCATTCATACATACATACATACATACATATGTATATATATATAAATAAAATTATTTTTTCATGTCAGAAGTTGAGGGTGAACTCTGTGGTGGCTAGTATAAACAGCTGCACACCAGAGCATCACATGTGAACACATGAGAGAGAGGTGGGATGGTTTTTAGTAGCGTGGGCAGGGATGAGATGGCATGGCTGGCATGGGATTTCTTCTTAAAGACAGACTGCTGCTTCCTCTGAACAGATTGCCAGGCTTTCCCTAGGGCTAATTTGTTTGTTTAACCTCTCTCTCACAGTAAATAAGACTTGGAAGAGCTTCTCACAAGCTTTGACTTCACACAAAACATGACACCTTTCAGTGTGCCAGGGTCGAGCAGCTAAACAGCCAAAGCTGAAGAGTCCTTCCACAAAGCGACTCTTTCCAAATACCTCTCAGAATGTGAGCACCAGTGTTGAGCTTATCCAGCTCTCAAGGGGACATGATATTTTTTGTCTGTAGGAAATCCTCTTTGTTTCTGTCTAAAAGGAAAATGTGAGCAGTGCTGCCTTCTGAAAACTGCTGCAAGAAGCCTCTTTCACTGCCTTCCTCACTTTCCTATTGTTCCCCAGTTAAATTTCACATGGATTTCATTTATTGTGCTTGATGGCTTAGCGAGAAACTATTACTGCAAGGGAATTAGCTGCATGTCATGTTTGGAAATTTGTTTTGTTGTGTTGCTGTGTTGATCCTAACTTGCGTCTGAGAAGGCAGTTGCTCCCTGCTCTTGTCCTTGACATGGGGGAAGTCTGCTTTCTCCCACTTGCCACAGCACTTCATTCAACCAGGGGAGCAAATGGGAGCCTGACAGACTATTGGCAGGACATGACTTTCTTACTAGGCAACCTGCCCCCACTATTTAATGGGGGCACAGCAATTAAAAATTCATAGTAATAAAAAAGATCACCACAAAAAAGGAGCCAGCAAAAATGGTAGTAAAAGCTCCCAATATGTGATCAGAAGTAATTACTGTGGTTACTGTGCCCTGGGCCTCAGTAA
>VZRV01000951.1:245-19588 GCA_013398115.1 Falcunculus frontatus
GGGGGGCCCTGGATGTGTTGGTGTGTTCTGATGGAGGGGGTAGCTGGTTGTGGGGGTCCCTGGATGTGTTGGGGTGTTCTAACATAGGGGATAACTGATTGTGGGGTCCCTGGATGTGTTGGGGTGTTCTAACATAGGGGATAACTGATTGTGGGGTCCCTGGATGTGTTGGGGTGCCTGGGTTTTGTGGGATGTCCTGCTGTAGTGGGGTGACTGGCTGTGGGGTGCCTTGGTGTGTTGGGGTGTCCTACAGTGGTGGGGTGACTGGCTGAGGGGTTTCTGGGTGTATTGGGTTCCCCAGCCACGATGGGGTAACTGGTTGTGGGGTGCATGGAGGTGTTGGGGTGTCCTACAGTGGTGGGGTGCCTGTCTATGGGGTTCCTGGTTGTGCTGGGATGTCCTACCATGGGGAGATTGGTTGTGGGGTTTGCGTGGCCATGGTGGGATGTCCTACTGTGGTGGGGTGCCCAACTCTGGGGTTCCTGGCTGTGGTGGGATGTCCTGCAGCGGTGGAGTAACTGGTTGTGGGGTTCCTGGCTGTGGTGGGATGTCCTGCAGTGGTGGGGTGCCCAACTCTGGGGTTCCTGGTCATGTTGGGATGTTCTGCCATGGTGGGGTGACTGATTGTGGAATTCTTGGCCACGGTGAGATGTCCTACCATGGTGGGATGTTCTCCCCTATAGAATATCCTACAGGGTCAGGGCCTGGCCACGGGGTGATTCCCATAAAAGCAGGAGCTGCTGGGCTGAGCAATTCCCACCTCAGAAGTTGCTCAGTGGGTTCCAGCTGCTCCTGTTTCATCCCCAGGGATTTATATCCTCCCTGGGAAGGAGGAAAAGGAATGGTCACCACTCTGCCTGCTCATGGTGCTTTTAACCCCAAAACCCCACCGGAGCATCCATAAAAGTCACCCTTCCATGTGGATTCACTGGTGGTTGGGAGATTGTTGGGACATTCTCCTGACACTGGGAATTGTTGGGGCTCCACGTCTTGGTGTTCGTTACCTCAAAGCTTTAATTGAGCTAAAAAAATCCAACGGATGAAACCCGGGATTGGGGTGACATGGAGCTACACCATCCCCTCATCCCACAACCCCATGCAGGGCAGGAACTCAGTTTTGGGATATCAGCTCACCTGGATAACAGCAAAGCCCACCCCACAGGTCTGGGAGGTGCCTTTTTCCTTGAGGGGCTCCTCCAAAATCACCAATGACCCCCAAAAATTCACCACCCACCGCTGATTTTGTGCAAAAATCCCCAGGAACGTTCAGCTCCTGCTTGGAGGGGCTGATCCCGAGGTGGAATTCCAGCTTTGAGCTGGGAAGGATGGTGGCACTCGGAGTGGAGCACAGGCATGAGCAGGATCCGTGCCTGGATACAGGAGCACATTTGTGGGAGCAGGAGGTGATGGGATGAGGGGCACCCAATTTTGGAGAGATGTTTTAGGTCCTCATGGAGAAGAGCTCCTTATCCAGTCATGGAAATAACACATTTCCAGCTCCTTGTTTTTTCCGGAAGCGCCGTGCTCTGCCGGGTCAGGATCTCAGTTTGCTCGTCATGCTGTGCCTCAGTTTCCCCTCAGGAGCCTTAGGATCTGGCTTTTCCCATACAACAGCCCAATCTCTCCCATGGGAATGAGGAGCCATCCTCCAAGGTCATCCAGAAAGGTGAAAAAAAGAGGAAAATCATCCTGGAAATGGTGCAATCCTGCCATCCAGTCCCACCATTTGCTTTTCCCAGCCTGGAGTGGGAGAAATCCCCATCCTGGTGCTGGGCTGGAGCATCCTCACCCCCTGCTCCATCCCTCTGTGCTCCCATCTTCCCACTAGTTGTGATTTTATGGAAGTGCCGGGATCTCCCAGACCTCACGCCTGCCCGGACCATTTTAAATCCCCCTCTTCAAGCTGGCATCCCGCTTGGAGAGGGATTAGTGGGAAGTGCTGATGTCTCTGTTAGGGACTGTCAGGGCCAGGACACGGAGCCTGGCTTTCCCCTGGACCCCCAGGATAATTACACGCTTCGTTAAGCAGCCTCTGGACACGTGTCCATGTGTCCATGCCTGGGATCGCCTGGAGCACGGCCTCCAAATTTAACCTCATCCTGGAGGGCTTCCAGCTTATCGCCCTCAGCAGACCCCAGTTCCCAGTGCAAGGAATCTGGTGGAAAACAGCCCCAAAAAAGGATCTTTACAAGAAATTAAACAAAAGAGTGGTGAAGGCAGCATGGAAAACCCAAGAGGATTTTGGAGAGATGGTTTGATGACACCTCCAGCCTTGTTAATGGCAAATAGTTAGAAATAAGACTTTCTGGGGAGGACAAAATCCAGTTGGGATTTACCACTGTTGGACCAGGAGGAAATCTCTTATTCCAGATTTTAAATCACACCACAGGGATCCCGGCAGGACGTTGTCTCCCAATTCCCCCTGTCCAGGAGGGTCTGAGCTGCCACGTCCTGCAAGAAGGGATAACTGAAGTGCCCAGGCCAGCAGGAATTCCCAGCACAACCACTCCCTCCCTTCCCTTTACTCCCCTCTTAATGCCTGAAAAAACTCCCAGGCTCTCAGCTTCCCTAAAATCCCACTGGGCAGAACCTGCTCCTCCATCATCTTCCCACCATTCCAAATCTTTTTTGCACCACGCTGCTCGCTTTGCATTAGAAAAGAAAAGGGATTTTCGCAGCTGGAACCGACTTCCAGAGTGTTTTAATCGCCCGGGACAATGGAGACAATGCGGGGAGGAGTTTGGAGACAGAGTTCTGACAGGATCGAGGCAAATCCGCTGCAGATGTGGTTTCCAGGAAGCTGCTGCTCGGGTGTATTGTGCAGCCCCGCGCCGCTCCCTCTTCCCCTGGTTTTTCATGGGAATGGGCTGTTTGCCCTGCGGAGAAGGATTTGGGGGTGTTGGTGAATGAAAAACTGGTGCTGGCAGCTCAGAAATTCCCCCGTGTCCTGGGCTCATCTCACAGCGTGGGCAGCAGGAAAATGGGGGCTCTGCCCTGCTCAGGTGAGACCACACCTGCAGAGTTGTCTCCAGCTCTGGGGTCCCCAACAGCAGAAGGATGTGGAGCTGCTGGAGCAGGTCCAGAGGAGGTCACAGAGATGCTCCAAGGGCTGGAGCCCCTCTGCTCTGGAGCCAGGCTGGGAGAGCTGGGAATGTCCAGCCTGGAGAAGAGAAGGTTCCAGGGAGACCTCAGAGCCACTTTCAGGGCCTAAAGGGGCTCCAAGAGAGCTGGAGAGGGATTTTGGGCAAGGGATGGAGGGACAGGACACAGGGAATGGCTTCCCACTGCCAGAGGGCAGGGTTAGATGGGATATTGGGAAGGAATTCTTGGCTGTGAGGGTGATGAGGCCCCGGCACAGGCTTCCCAGAGAATTTGTGGTTGCTCCATCCCTGGAAGTGTCCAAGGCCAGTTTGGACGGGGCTTGGAGCAACCTGGGATAGTGGAAGGTGTCCCTGCCCGTGGTGGGGGTTGGAATGAGATGGTCTTGAAGGTCCCTTCCAACACAAACCATCCTGGGATTATGAACAGCACCCAAGGTGCAAGGCTGGATCCTGGAGGAGTTAAATCCAAGGAATAACAGCGTTGCAACTTGTTAGCAAAGCCCTGGTAGCCAGTGGCTTCTCACCCCTCCCTGGCACCTTGTGGATGGGCAGGTTTGGGGTCGAGTGGCTGTTTTTGACCTATAAACCCTTTTTTATCCCCCAAATCTGCGTGTTTTTTATGGAAGAGGGTTTGCTCCAAGTCACGGGAGCCATGCGGAGACAACGGAGTTTCATTCCTTGAGATCTTGTCCTGAAACAAAGCTCGTGCCGGGGTGCAGAGCTCCTGTGTGTCACTTGTGCTAAAATCCCACCCTGATCCATGAAATTTGGCTTGCGGTCATCCAGCAAAAGAAGGCTGGATAAAGCCTCCACTGTTTTCTGGATCTTTTCCGCCAAGAAAAACTATTCTTCCCCTCTTTTCTTGCTTAATCAGCCCGATTCCTCCCCCATCCCTTATTCCTCCCTGCATTCAGCTTTTCTTTCCCCTTCGGATCCCCCTTTGGATTCGGCTGAGGGTTTCCACCAAGGCACGTCTGCAGCCTTCCCCACCACCACATCGGAAACGCGGCTGGGCTGGAAATTCTCCGGGAAATGACCCATTTCCTCGGCAGGACAATACCCCTGGCGAGGTGGTCCGGCTGCCCTGGGTCACACAAAGCCCTTTCCGGTGTCGGTGGCTCGTTCCCAGAGGACAAACCTGCCCGGGGGGTGATGGTTGTGGGATCAAGAACAATTTTGTGCGTTGTTCCTAATATTATTCTTGCTCCCAGTGGGATGTGTCCACTGGGAAAATTGGAAATCTCCCTTGGTGGAGTAGCAGTGAGGAAGAGCGTGGTCCGGAAACCCGGCCCTCCTGCCGTGGTTGGAGCTTTATTTAGCGGGATAATGAGGGAGCAGAGCAGCAGGAAAGCAACGCCCTGCGGTCCCGGCTGCCGGGGCTCCAAATTGCCACTTTTGGGAAGAGTTCTCCAATAAAAACACGAGCTCAGCCTATCCCGGCGCAGGGTCTGGCGTGGGGAGGACAAGGTGGCTGGAGATTTGCTGGTTGGGATGGGGTGGGATGAGCCTGGAGGACGCGTGGCAGCCACAAAGCTGGGAAAAGAGTGGGCAGCACTGTCGGGATGCCACGTCCTGTGGGGACACAAGTTCCTGGAGGACACGCAGGGATGGGGTGCCATCAGGCACATGGAGGCAGGGCTGCAGGGACACCCTGTCCTTGGGACACAGATCCCTGGATGACACTTCTCCGTGGCACCCGTGGTGCTGTCACTCAGCTGTAGCAGCACTGCAGGGACCTCGTCCTGGGGACATCCTGGGACATGGATCCCTGTAGGACACATGGCCATGGCATCCTGGTCCTGTCACTCAGCTGCAGCAGTGCTGCAGGGACACCCTGTCCTGGGGACATCCTGGGGACATCCTGGGACATGGATCCCTGGAGGACACATGGCCATGGCACCTTGGTGCCATCCCACTCCAATGGGCAGTGCCACAGGGACACCCCATCCTGGGAACACAATTCCCCAAAGGACATGTCATACCCATGGTGCCATCCTGGGGACAAGGTTCTCCAGAGGACACATGGTCTTTTGGAATTCCCACTTCCCTGAGCTACTCACATGGGACTGTGGTGGCAGGGGTCAGTTTCATGTTCCTGTCTCCCCACAGTCGACATTCGGGAGATCAAGGAGATCCGCCTGGGGAAGAATTCCCGGGATTTCGAGCGCTACCCAGAGGATGCTCGCAAGCTGGACTTCACCATGTGCTTCATCATCCTCTACGGGATGGACTTCAGGCTGCGGACGCTCAGCGTGGCTGGTGAGCTGGGTCCCTCCCCATTCCCTGTGTCCGTCTTTGGAGTCCCACCCCCTTCCCAACATCCCATCATTCCCACCCCAACTTCACTGCCCTCCTCTTCCCCCTCCAGCTTTCTGCGAGGAGGACATCAACTTGTGGATAACGGGGCTCAACTGGCTGGTGGCTGACACCCAGAGAGCCCAGACCCCACTGCAGATTGAGAGGTGAGGAAGGACCAGCATTTCCTGGTCCCTGTTTTGGGGAGAAAACCCACCCTGGGCTTGGTTCTCTTTGGGATTGAGCACTGTCTGTCCATCCCTTCCTTTCCAGGTGGCTACGGAAGCAGTTTGATGGGATGGACCGGGCGCGGGAGGGCAGGTGAGCACCACCATGGTGGGTTCAGCTGGACAGGACTGTATTCCCCCAGTTCCATCCCAGATCTGGAGGTTGAGCCAGACTGGGGGTGAGGTTTGTGGGACAAGGAAGCACCAGGGTTTTTGGGATGCTCAAAGGCACTGAAAATCAGAGATTTTGGTGCAGGTCAGCTCCTTGTCACTGTGAGGACCACAGGGACCCCAATGCCACATTTCCACCACTGCCAGAGGGGCCAGGCCGTTAATGCAGCCCATAATCATCTTCCCAAGACAGGAAAACCCCAAAACCAAGGGAATTTGGACTTAAATTATTATGGGAATGGGAATGGGTATCATCTCCAAGTGGGATGATGGCTTAGAGTTCCTGATTGGTTCTTGCATGCACTTCCTCTCCTTGTCCCTCTGCTCACACTCAGGCCAGACACCACCTAATTAATCTCAGAAACATGGAATCATGGAATGGTTTGGGTTGGAAAGGACATTAAGAATCATCTAGTTCCACCTTCCGCTAGACCGGGTTGCTCCAAGCCCCATCCAGCCTGGCGATGGACACTTTCCAGGATGGGACATCCACAATTTCCCTGGGTCCTGTGCCACTGCAGGGATCCACAGGCCAGGAGGGTGGGATCCCCATGCCAGGCATCAGGATTTGGGGTGGTACCCTTGGTGTTGGGAACTGGGACCCATCCAGGGGTCTGGCAGTGCCCTGACTCCGGTTTTCCCTCCGGCAGCATCACGGTGAAGGACCTGAAGGCGATGCTGCCCCAGGTCAACTACCGAGTTCCCAACATGAGATTCCTGCGGGACAAACTCGTGGTAAGGACCCTCTGGACACCCCAGCTATGAAGGAGATGGTCTTGGAGCCCTCCAAGATGGGCTGGAGCCATCCCGGTGTCCCTAGCTCAGATTGGGTAGTCCCACTCTCATCCAGACCCATCTCCCACAGGAAGTGGAAGCCAGGAATGAGATGACTTTTTCCCACTTCATCCAGTTCTACAAAAACCTGATGTTTGATGCCCAGAAGTCGGTAAGATCCATAGATTGGCCTCCCAAATGTCCTCATCCTGGTGTTATGTGTCCCCCTCCAGCTAAGCCTGGACCCCTCCTCTGCTTTCCAGGTCATCGAGCAGCTGGAGCTCTCCTTCCCCCTGCGGTGAGTTCCCAGCTCCCATCCCAATCAATATTCCAAGAGCTGGATCCATAGAGTGGGAAATACTGCCAGGCTGTGGGGCAGAGCAGGGGGTGGGAGCAGGGATGAGAGAAAGGATGGGAACATGGGTGCAGAAGGGATGGGAGCGATGATGGGAGCTGGGATGGAAGCAAGGATAGGAGCAGGGATGGGAGAAGGGGTGAGCAGACACTGGAATGGGAGTAGGAGAGAGGATGGGAGCAGGGATGGGAGATGGGATGGCTGCCAGGGATGTAGGGACTTGTTACCCTGCCCTCCTCCCAGTATCCTCGGACAATGCCGCACATTCCGGCTGATGCCAGCCTCTCCCAGTCACAGGGTGGAGGGACTGGTGAGAGTGGGGGTCATGGGGAGGCTGAGCTGCAGATGGGCACTGGTGGCCTTGACTTTGCCATGGGATCTATCCCAGTTCCTTCTCCTGGTCCTCACTGGTGGCTGCTCCTTGTCCCAGGAACGTGGACCGCCCCGAGCTGTGCCAAGTGTCCCTCTACGACTTCCAGAAGTTCCTGCTGCACGACCAGAAGGTGGGGTTTCCCTGAGAACTCTGCGGCTTAGGGAACCCCCCATGGGATGCTCCAGCCCAGTTCCCCCTGCTAACAACAGCCATGTTTGTATCCCAGGAATCCTGGGCCAGCGACGTGGGCATGGTGCGGGACTACATGTGCTCCTACCTCAAGGAGAGCTCCAACGAGGCGTCGGATCCCTCCTTCCAGCTGGATGAGGTGGGCGGCCCCATGCAGTGTCCCCACAGGGATCTCCTCAGCCCCATCAGACTCTGACCTCTCTGCTTCTCCCCCCCAGTTCCTCACATACCTCTTCTCCAAGGAAAACATGGTGATGGATGCTAAGTACGAGCGCGTGGTGCCCGAGGAGATGAACCACCCCTTGTCCCAGTACTGGATCTCCTCATCCCACAACACGTAAGGAGTTTTCCTCTCATGGGCTTTTCTCAAGGACAATCACAAGCATCCCATCATCCTTGTCTCTCCTTTGCAGGTACCTGACAGGAGACCAGTTCTCCAGCGAGTCCTCCCTGGAAGCATACGCCCGGTGCCTGCGGATGGGCTGCCGCTGCATCGAGCGTGAGTCCCACCAGCCCTTTACAGGGATGCTGGAACCCCTCATGTCCCACCAAACAGACCATTCCCTGTCCCCATCCCGTGGCACCAGGGCAGAGGGTCTTTTGCTGTCCTTTGGGGGCTCAAAAAAATGGTTCCCACCACGTAGCTGGTGGCAAACGTGAATTAACCAAGGTGCTTTTCTTCTCAGTGGATTGCTGGGATGGCCCGGACGATCTCCCCATCATCTACCACGGCCACACGCTCACCTCCAAGATCAAATTCCTGGATGTGCTGCACACCATCAAGGAGCACGCGTTTGTCACCTCCGAGTAAGCCCCAGATCCCCCAGTGATTCCCGAATTCTGGCAATCTTTCCCTCACCTTCATCTGAGGCCACCATTCCCACCTGCTTGCTCCAGGTTTCCCATCATCCTCTCCATCGAAGACCACTGCAGCATCGTCCAGCAGAGAAACATGGCCTCCCACTTCAAGAAGGTTTTTGGGGACATGCTCCTCACCAAGCCAGTGGACATCAATGCCGATGAGTTGCCCTCGCCCACCCAGCTCAAGAAGAAAATCCTAATCAAGGTGTGGAGCAGGCAAAACCCGTCTTTGCAGGAGGGACACAGATTGTGCTGGGTTCTACACCAAGAGATGGTCAAGGAGAACAAGGGGTGGTGGGAAGAGACCTGTGGGAGGTTGATCTTGAGGGTTGGGAGCTCGGTGTGACAGGGACACCATGGCGACCACTGAGCTCCCCTCCCTGGGTGTCCCCTAGCACAAGAAACTGGTTGAAGGGAACCTGTACGAGGAGGTCTCCACCGCCAGTTACTCAGAGAACGACATCAGCAACTCCATCAAGAATGGAATTCTCTACCTTGAAGACCCCATTGACCACGTAAGGGAAGCCCCCAGGGGCTGAGTGGGATCTGTTAGACATTGGGGATTGGGATGGGCTCTCCTGGACCACTGCCATGCTGTGGGGCACGGGAGGGATTAAAAACCCCATCCCAAAGCTCCACCCTTCTGTATCATCCTCCTACTCACCCCAGTGATGCTCTTCCTCCTTCCCAGACCTGGAGCCCTCATTATTTCGTCCTGACAAGCAACAAGATTTACTACTCGGAGGAGACATCCCGCTACCAGTTCAACGAGGATGAAGAGGAGGTGGAGCAGAAAGAGGTGCGTGAGGGGCAGGATGCATCCACAGGGTGAGGTGACCGTGGGGAGGGTGACAAGGTGGTAACACCCACTTTGGGATGAACTTGCAGGAGTTCAACAACAACGAGCTGCACTTCACGGAGAAGTGGTTCCACGGGAAGCTCGGGGGTGGCCGTGACGGGCGACAGATCGCGGAGAAGCTGCTGCACGAGTACTGCACCGAGACGGGCGGCAAGGACGGCACCTTCCTGGTGCGCGAGAGCGAGACCTTTGTGGGCGACTACACCCTCTCCTTCTGGTAGGAGCTCCAGCAGAGAGGCAGAATCCCACCCTACCTGGGTGACACTCCAGTCACTTCCTGGTTTGGTGCCTGGAATGGCTTTTTTGAGGGGAAATGTCACCTTTTTGTGCAGCGTGTAGACCCCAAAGTGCGGGATGGTGAGGATGTGAACCCGGATTGACTTGGCTTTCTCCCACCCTTTTGGCAGGAGGTCCAGCCGCGTGCAGCACTGTCGGATCCACTCGCGGCAGGAGGCTGGGGCCACCAAGTTCTACCTGACGGACAACCTGGTGTTCGACAGCCTCTACAGCCTCATCTGCCACTACCGGGAGGTGCCGCTGCGCTGCAACGAGTTCGAGATGCGCCTCACCGACCCCGTCCCCCAACCCAATGCCCATGAGAGCAAAGAGTGAGGATCCTTCCAATCCCCATCCCCTCGGTCCCATGGGTCCACCAGCCTCCTCCAGCCCCAGCAGGGTGTGGAGATGCCGATGCCAGTCCCCCGTCTCCATTGTTCTCCCTGGCCAGGTGGTACCACGCCAGCTTGACGCGTCTCCAGGCCGAGCACATGCTGATGCGAGTCCCACGGGATGGAGCATTCCTGGTGCGGAAGCGCAGCGAACCCAACTCCTACGCCATCTCCTTCCGGTGAGTGTGGCCACCACAAGGCCAGTTGGGCTTGGCCAAGCTGAGGACTGTCTGTTGTGACCCCAAGCTAAGGTGGGGTAGGGTTTTGCTGTGGGTGACACAGTGGGACACATGATGGTGTTGTGAAGGGGAAACCCTCTCCGTGGTGACATCCTCAGGGTGGTCACCTTGGTGGCATCCCCAAGCATCACCTGTCGCCCATCCCCATCACGGAACCAGGATCCGGCCACCCCTCACTCATCCCATTCCCGTCTCTCCTGGCCCCAGGGCAGAGGGGAAGATCAAGCACTGCCGCATCCAGCAGGAAGGGCGGCTCTTCATGCTGGGCAGCTCGGCCGAGTTCGAGAGCCTCGTGGACCTTATCAGCTACTACGAGAAGCACCCGCTCTACCGCAAGATGAAGCTGCGCTACCCCATCAACGAGGAGACCCTGGAGAAGATGGGCACCACTGTGAGTTCTCCCAGCAGTAGGGATGGTGGGGGTTCCATGCCATGGGCAACCAAGCCCCATCCTCAGCTCCACCATCTTCCAGAATTTTGATTGGAGCCCAACCAGAACCGGTCGAGCTTGTTCCACAGTCATTACCCAGCATTAAAACTCCACCATAATTCCCTTCTCCAACAAGTTGCAAGGGGATATTAGGTCCTGCTCAACCTCCTCTCATCTCCTCATAGCCCTGGCCCACATCCAGGTGACCCCCTCAGGAATTTCTCCTTGCAGGAACTGGACTATGGAGCCCTGTATGAGGTGCGGACCCCCCACTTCTACGTAGAGGCCAACAAGATGCCAATGGCCAGGGTAAGGGGCTGAGCTGGTGTCCTGGGAGGTGGTGGCTGGTGGGGCATGACATGGGGTTCCTGGGTGGTCCCTCCCCAGATCCACCACACTTCCCACCACTGCTGACCTGAGAAATGATGTTGTGCTGTGTTTTTCTGACCCTCAAGTGATGCTGGAGCTGGACCTAGCCCATATCACCATCACCTGGGGACAGTGACAGAGACACTTGAGCTCCAGTGACAGCATTGTCACAGTTTGGTGGTGGGACAGGGCTGGAGAGATCCCAGACTGGAGCAGGGACCTGGCAGAAGTTTGCCCCAACAACAAGGAAATCCTTTTGCACTGAGGAACCCCAAAAAAGCAGGTCTAGGGTCAGTTCTCAGGTGGTGCAGGCTCCATTCTCAGAGGTTTTTGGGACCGGATTGGTCTTGGAGCTGACTCAATCTCCACCTTTGAAGGTTTTTGGTACTGGACTGGTCTTGAAACTGAGCCAGTCTCCACCCTTGGAAGTTTTTGGGACTGGTTTGGTCTTAGAGTTGACCCAGTCTCCACCCTTGGAGGTTTTTGGGATTAGGTTGGTCTTGGAGCTGACCCAATCTCCAGCCTTGAAGGTTTTTGGGACTAGTTTGGTCTTGGAGTTGACCCAGTCTCCATCCTTGGAGGTTTTTGGGATTAGTTTGGTCTTGGAGTTGACCCAGTCTCCATCCTTGGAGGTTTTTGGGACTGGACATATCTTGGAGTTGACCCTGAAAGAGGCTGGCCTGGAGCCCTAAGTTTCCTTTCCTGTGATCCTACAATCCCATGGTCCAGCATTGCTGGTGCCTTAATGGTCCCTTTGCAGCAGCATAAGACCACACACAGGAAAACTTAACCCAGAGGGTTTTTTCCAGGGAATGTGGTAATATCAGGGGGTTAACCCTTCAGTGCACCAGGAGAAACCATTGGGAGGTCCCAGAAAAGGAACCTGATCTGCTCTGAACATGGTGATCCTGCAGGACCACCTGCAGCCCTCCTGTCCCCTCCAACCCATCCCACTGCCATGAGCAATTTGGAAGCTGAAAAGGGACTTTTTGTCAGGAGCTGTAGTGATAGGATGAGGAGTAATGGATACAAATTGAAAGAGGGGAAATTTAGGTTAGATATTGGGAAGGAATTTTTTGTGAGGGTGGTGAGACACCAGAATAGGGAAGTTGTGGACGCCCCATCCCTGGAAGTGTTGCAGGCCACGTTGGATGGGGCTTGGAGCAACCTGGGATAGTGGAAGGTGCCTCTGCCCATGGTGGGATGGGTTGGGCTGGGATGACCTTTAAGGTCCATTCCAACCCCTTAACACTCTTATGATTCTACAATTTGGGGTGTCAGACCCTCAGGATCCCATAGCTTGAGGGTTGAGGAGGGAGCTGGATGCTGGGTGGTGACACACGTGTCCCTCTTCCCGGTGTCCCCAGTGCACGGTGAAGGCTCTGTATGACTACAAGGCACAACGGGAGGATGAGCTGTCATTCTGCAAACAGGCCATCATCCACAACGTGGACAAGCAGGATGGCGGCTGGTGAGGGCGGTCACTTGGGTGTCACCATGGGCGGGAGGTGGAGGGGACACCCCGGCTATTCCCATGGCGGGTTTTAACTCGGCCTCCTTCTCTGTCCCCCCACCCCTTCTCCACCCACCCCCCGGCACCGCATGCAGCAGGGACACCCCTGTCTCCCCCTCCCCGAAATCCGTCCGCTCGCCTTGATCCTCTCACCCCTTGCAGGTGGCGGGGGGACTACGGGGGCAAGAAGCAGCTCTGGTTCCCGGCCAACTACGTGGAGGAGATCGTCGGCACCCAGGCGCAGGAGCAGGATGAGGCCGTGAGTGCCACCTCCCCAGGACCCTGGGAGCTAGGACATGGGAGGCTCCCAGGAGCCTTGAGCAAGTCCAGATCCTTACCCTGAGGCTGGGGGATGTTCATGTTCCTGCTCCAGCCTAGATCCTTATCCAGAGGCTGCGGGATGCTCATGATCCTCCTCCAGCCTAGATCCTTATCCGGAGGCTGGGGGATGCTCATGTTCCTGCTCCAGCCTAGATCCTTATCCAGAGGCTGGGGGATGCTCATGGTCCTGCTCCAGTCCAGACCCTTACTCAGAGGGTGGGGGATGTTCCTGGCCCTACTCCAACCTGGACCTATTTCTGGAAGTTGGGAAATGCTCCTGGTCCTGTTCCAGCCCATGTCTTTATCCAGAGGCTGTGGAATGCTCCCAGCCCCACTCCAGCTTCGTCGCTTTTCTGGAAGCTATAGGATATTCCAAGTCTTGTACAAGCTCAGATCCTTATCCGGAGTCTGAGGAATGTTCCTGGTCCTGCTCCAGCCCAGACCCTTATCCTCAGGCTGGGGGATGCTTGTGCTCCTGCTCCAGTCCAGATTCTTATCCAGAGGCTGAGGGATGTTCTTGGCCCCACTCCCACTTGGACAATTTACTGGAAGCTGGAGGATGCTCATGATCCTGCTCCAGCCCCGATCTCTGTCTGGAGGCTGGGTGATAATCTTGGCCACACTCCAGCTTGGATCCTTTCCTGGAAACTGGATGATGCTCCCAGCCCTGCTCCAGCCCAGACCCTTATCCAAAATCTGGGCGTTGCTCCTGGTCCCACAGAGTCGAGGGATGCTCCTGGTCCTGCTCCAACCCAGACCTTTATCCAGAATCTGGGGAATGCTCCTGATCCTGTGCCAAGACAGACCCTTATCCAAAGGTTGGGGGATGCTCCTGGCCCCACTCCAGCTTAGACCCTTTCTTGGAAGCTGGAGGATGCTCCCAGCCCTGTTCCAGCCCAGACCTTTATCTAGAGGCTGGGGGATGCTCCTGGTCCTGCTCCAACCCAGCTCTTTAGCCAGTGTCTGGGTGATGCTCCTGGGTGTTTTTCCCTTCTTTTCCTCAGATTTGTCCGACTCAAGAGGGTGGCTGCCTGTAACCCACAGGCCTCCCCCATATTCCCTCTTCCTTCCTCTCTTGCAGTCATCGGAAAACAGCCCCCTGGGGAACTTCCTGAAGGGCTTCATCGATGTCCCATCCTGCCACGTCGGTGAGTGTCCCTATGTATGGATCTGGGGGGAGTTTGGAGGAATTGGGATGTCCAGATGATTCAGGGGACATTTTCCCTTGATTCCAAGGGCGTGTTTCAGCAGGGAAGGCTGAAGCCACACGTTAAAAAAAATGGGATCCTCACAGGAGGAGGATCCTGATGGATGGTGGGGTGCCAGGAGGGGCTGGTGGGGGCCCGGGAGCGGGACCGCTGAGGTTTCGTTTGCTCCACAGAGCCATCCGTTGGGAATGTCTTCGAGTAAAGCCCCCCTCTGATGTCCTTATAGTTATCTCCAAAGACGGGAGGAGCTCCAAACCATTTGTCTTCACCATCCATTCCCAGCAGATGTCCCACGCAGCCCAGTCGCTGGACGTGGCCGCGGACACGCAGGAGGAACTCAGCGAGTGGGTGGCCAAGATCCGGGAGGCCACGCAGAACGCCGACGCCAGGGTGAGGATGATGCAGAGGATGGGGCTGGATGGTCCCTTTCTCATGGAGATTGTCCCTAATATCTCCAAAGGAAGAGTCTGGGGGGAGACTTGCAGCTCATGTTTTTCCTCGTGCAGATGCAAGAGGGGAAGATCATGGAGCGGAGGAAGAAGATCGCGCTGGAGCTCTCGGAGCTGGTCGTGTATTGCCGGCCAGTGCCGTTCGATGAGGACAGTAAGTCCTGGAGAAGTGGGATAAAGGGATGAGTGTGGGGAGAGACAGGTGGGAAGAACCATCCAGGTCTCGTTCCTTCCCTGATGGCCACTCGGTGCTTGCAGAGATTGGCACGGACAAGGCGTGTTACCGGGACATGTCCTCCTTCCCGGAGACCAAGGCGGAGAAATACGCCAACCGCAGCAAGGGCAAGAAGTTCCTGCAGTACAACCGCCGCCAGCTCAGCCGCATCTATCCCAAAGGACAGCGCCTGGACTCCTCCAACTACGACCCACTGCCCATGTGGATCTGCGGGAGCCAACTTGTGGCCCTGAACTTCCAGACACCCGGTAAGTCCTGATCTGGGGGTTGTTGTTGGGCTCATCCCTGAAGGTTGTCTCAAAATTCCCATCCCCAATGCTTCTGCCCTGGGTTGTCTTGTTGGAGGTGGTTTGGGTGATCTCTCCAGCCTTTGTCTCCATCCTCATGGAGACACGAGTGGGTTGGATGCTCTTCAACCTTTTCCTCATCCTGATGGGAACACAGGAGGTAGTTCGAGTGATCTCTCCAATCTTTGTCCTCCCCCTGATAGGGATAGAGGAGATGGTTTGGATGATATCTCCAAGCTTTGTCCTCATCCTGATGGAGACACAGGAGGTGGGTTTGGATGCTCTCCAACCTTTGTCTCATCCTGATGGGGACACAGGGGGTGGTTTGAAAGATCTCTCCAACCTTTGTCCTTATCCTGATGGGGACACGGGTGGTTTGGATACTCTCCAGTCTTTGCCCTCATCCTAGTGGGGACATCTCCATGCAATCCTCAGGTGATTCAGGCAAAACTCGGCTTCATCCCTGCTCCAACCAGGGCTGGGGACTCTTAGTTGCATTTGCAGAGCAGGACCTTCTGCCCAAGGACCTCAGGGAGGTCCCTGAGCCCCACTCTCAGATCTGCTTTGTCCCCATGGCCACAGACAAACCGATGCAGCTGAACCAGGCACTCTTCATGCTTGGTGGCCGCAGTGGCTACGTCCTGCAGCCGGACATCATGAGGGACGAGACCTTTGACCCCTTCGACAAGAACAGCCTGAAGATTGTGGAGCCCATCACAGTCCAGCTGCAGGCAAGTGGGCAAGGACAGCAAAACCACCTTGAGGTGGTCACCATCAAGATGGGAACTCCTTCCTCATTTTTGGGTCAACCAGGGGTGGTTTTTATATGTACCAGCCACATATTTCCTCCATGGAGCTTGTTACTCTTGGGAGTTCTTCCTCATCCAGTGTGGCCAGACCTCATCTTCTTCTTCCTCCCCTTTCTCCCACAGATCCTTGGTGCCCGGCACCTGCCCAAGAACGGGAGGAGCATCGTCTGCCCCTTCGTGGAGGTGGAGGTTTGCGGCTCTGAGTACGACAACAGCAAGAACAAGACGGATGTCGTAGGTGAGGGACCACACAGGTGATGTCCCCACCCTTGGGGACAGCCCTGATTGTGCCCTCTGGGATCCTCTTGAGAGGACATGTGGGTGATGGGGCCGGGTTTTGTGCTCTCTCCCACAGCCGACAACGGCTTCAACCCCGTCTGGCTCTTCAAGCAGTTCGTCTTCGACATCAACAACCCGGAGTTCGCCTTTCTCCGCTTCGTGGTGTATGAGGAGGACATGTTCAGTGATCCCAATTTCTTGGCACAAGCCACCTTCCCCGTCAAGGGCCTCAAAACAGGTATGGTCCTTCCATCATCATCATCATCACCACCATCATAGTCATGGAATCACAGAAGGGTTTGGGTTGAAAAGGGCTTTTAAAAGTCACCTTGTCCAACCCCCCTGCAATCATCATCATCATCATCATCTCCATCCTAGATCATGGAATCATAGAAGAGTTTGGATTGGAAGGAACCTTTAAAGGTCACTTTGTCCAACCCTCCTGCAATCACCATCATCATCATCTCCATCCTAGATCATGGAATCATAGAAGGGTTTGGGTAGGAAGGGGCCTTTGAAAGTCATAGAATCCAACCTCCTTGCAATCATCATTATCTCCATCATTATCATCATCATGATCTCCATGATTAAGTCATGGAGTCATAGAAGGGTTTGGGTTGGAAGGGACCTTTAAAAGTCATCAAATCCAACCCCCTGCAATCATCATCATCATCATCATCATCATCATCATCTCCATCATAGATCAAGTAGTCATAGAAAGGTTTGGGTTGAAGGGGACCTTTAAAGATCTTCTAGTGCAACCCCCCTGCAACTGTCATCATCATCATCATCACCCTAGGGTCCTGGCCATGGTGAGGGGCTCGGACCCTGCTGTGGTGCTGAGTTCATGTTGTGATGTTGTGTCCAGGCTACAGGTCAGTGCCGTTGAAGAACAGCTACACCGAGGACCTGGAGCTCGCCTCCCTCCTCATCCACATTGAGATCATCAACGCCAAGGCAGGTGGCCCAGGCGGCTTGGGAAACCTGGAACAAGGGAGGCCAACTCTTTGGGGTGTCCTGCCCACTCCCCCAGCCTCACACGCTTGTTTTGGAGCAGGAGGAAGATGAGGAGAACCTCTACTCGTCCATCCAGCAGCTCCGGGACCGTGCCAGCGAGCTCTCCAGCCAGGTCTCTGGCTACGAGCGCACCAACGGCTGCGATTCCCGCTACCAGCAGCGCCTGGACGAGCTCCGGGCAGCCCAGGAACGGCTCATGGAGCTCACTGAAGTCCGAAACCGCAAGTGAGTTGTCCCCTCCCTGTGGTTTTGGGAGGTCCCTCTTGGAAGGGTCCCTGAGGCCACCACCCTGCTCCCCACCAGGTTGATGGAGAAGAAGAAGAGGGACCGGCAGATGGTCACCAAACGCAGCTGAGCTGGAGGGACTCGAGCTCAGGAGCTCCCCCAGCCACCTCCTCTCCTGCCACAAAGGGAGGTGGGGTGGCCACATCCGGACCTCCCACCACGCCCAGGGCTGGGTGACAGTGGCGTGACAAATTCGGGGATGAAAGGGGACCTTGGGTAGCTGTGCCTGTGACAGGGGTGAGGCGGGAGGTGGGACACTCTGGCTTCAATCCCAGGTGCCTCCAGCTTCATCCCATGTTCCTTGGGGCTCGTGGCCACATCCTTGTCCGCACAGGGTGGCCACAGTGGCTCCTCCTCACCCGACGTTCTCGATGTCCCACCATCCCGTGGCAGCCCCATGACTGATGGGGAAACTGAGGCACAGGGGCCCAGCCAGCCCAGGATGGGGCACGACCGGCCACCTCCATCCTGGGCACAGGACTGGCTGGTGGTGAGGCACCAGGATGGGGACACAGGGGACACTTTTGGGGGGGTTAGGGGGGTATTTTGCTCCCCCGCTATAAATATCTGTATTTTCTTCTTTTATCCAGCGTGTACATACGGCGTGGGGGGAGGGGGTGTCTGTACCAGCCACAGTATTAGGGCACAAGGGGGACCCCAAAATGTCCCGAGATGTCCCAGCATGGGACCAAGGGAGCAGGGGACCAAGTTTGGGGGTGTCCCACAGGGCAGGGTGGCCTGTGACAGGGTGCCCTGAGCAGGCCCCAGGTAAATACTGGCATCAAGGTGGCCCCAGAGGGTGACCCAGAGTTGTCACCAAACTCTGGGAATGGGGACAGATCCTGCCAGTAAAGCCAGTGGAGGTGGTGGCCGGCCTGACAGTGGCTGGGGACATCTTGGGGTGTCCCCCAGGGTCGGGGTATCCCAGCAGGGGGGACCTGTGTATTCTTTGTATGAAAATAAATCTATTTAGCCAATATTTATACCCCGCTGCTGTGACCTGGTGTCCCCTCCCAGCTCTGCTGCCAACTCAATGTCCCCAGGGTGGGTGATGTCCCCTGGGAGGTAGCTTGGTGGTCCTGGATCCAGTGTGTCACCCTTGTCCCAGCAGCGGTGGGGACACTTGGGGGTGTGTTGTGGCAGGGGAAGGGGACACAGGACACGGGGGTGCAGGGACACAGGGACAATGGACACAAGGTTGTGGGGACACAGGGCCATGGGGACATGAGGCTGTGGGGACACAGGGCATGGGAACACAGCCACAGGGATGCAGGATCACAGGGTCATGGGGCCATGGGGACACAGGGCCATGGGGACATGAGGCTGTGGGGACACAGGGCATGGGAACACAGCCACAGGGATGCAGGATCACAGGGTCATGGGGCCATGGGGACACAAGGCCATGGGGCCACATGGCACAGTGACATGGGGACATGAGGACACACATGGGGTCACGGGGACACACACAGGTCCATAGGGACATGGGTCCATGAGGACACACACAGAGGGATCCATAGGGATTTGGGTCCATGGGAACACACACAAATTCATATGGATTAGGGTCCATGGAGACACACACATGGGTTTTTAAGGATACAAGGACATGGGTCCGTGGAAACGCATGTGAATCCCATTAGAATTTGGGTCCATTAGGATGCACACGGATCCATAGGGATTTGGGTCAATGGGGGCACACACTCCATTATCCATGGGGATTTGGGTCCATGGGAACATAGATTCATGAATCTATAGGGATTTGGGTCCATGAAAGCACACACAAATCCACTGGGATTTGGGTCCATGAGGACACATACACAGATCCACTGGGACACGGGTCCATGGGGACACAAATTCATGGATCCATAGGGATTTGGGTCAATGGGGGCACACACTCCATTATCCATGGGGATTTGGGTCCATGGGAACATAGATTCATGAATCTATAGGGATTTGGGTCCATGAAAGCACACACAAATCCACTGGGATTTGGGTCCATGAGGACACATACACAGATCCACTGGGACACGGG
>VZRV01000952.1:9436-92431 GCA_013398115.1 Falcunculus frontatus
CCCAACCACACGGCTTCGTACCCTCAGATTTGCGGGCTGCTGCTGCCGGTTTGAGTTGCTCGACACAAGCAGCGTTTTGCGTTTCTCCAGCGAGAGGGGGAACGCTGGGTGAACAGAGGGCTGCGAGAGGGAACACGGGGGCTGCGGGGCTGAACTTCGGGAAGGAATGAAGTAAAAAGAAGAGAGAGAGAATGAGAGAGTCTCCCAGGCAGCTCGATCCCATTAGCTCCGTCCTTGGGTTGCATATTTATACGGTCTAGGAGGTGAACAGATGGACTATCAATTTAATTCCATCTTCAACACCATCAGAGATTGATTTTCTACTCGCTTTTAATTTTGCCATAATTAATTAGATCATTACAACTGTTTTCTATTGATCTCCCTATTTAAACCTCAGATGCAAAGGGACTTCGGCAGATCCTTTAAAAACACAGAAGGGAAAAGGAACAGAGGGGTTTGCAAACTTTCTGAAGGTTTTTTTCACTTTTGGCTTAGAAGATTTTCCGTGCAGAATAGCGAAAAAGAGCCTCTGTGGCCTTTTCTTTTAGAAGGCCTTTTTCGTTGCCTCTGTAATTTTCCTTTACGTTTTGGTGAATCTTTGTCATATTTATATATAGTATACAGCATATATAATAGATTTAATTGGTTCGATTATGAAAACATAAGCTGGCACGTGTATATGCATATATATATATTCACACACAACGTGTTTAATATTGAGATTTACAGAGGTGGTGCACACACATTTATATGTGGGGAAACTATCGACAGAGGAGATGTGGTTTTCTGAAGGGCGAATATTTTTATTTGCCTCCGGTACGTGTCTCTCTGTGCACTCGAATCCCTCTCTAGGTGGGGGATATTTCACCCTGCGACTCCATCAGAAATGACAAAGGAAAACCGGCGCTTCTAGCTCCGGTTCCTAGCCTCGGTTCCCGGCGCCCGCCGCAGCCTTTCTTTTCCAAGCCTCCCCTGCAGCAAACGACTGGCAGCCGGGACAACAGCACTGCTCTGTGCTGGCAGCCCGTGAGGTTTGTATTTTAAACCTCTATGTCCTTTTCCCCGCAAAAATCCCTAAATTAAAAGCTCTGTTTATATACTTAATTTGAGGAAACCAAACCGCGTAATTGTGCTTTTACCGCGAGCGGCAGCGCCGAGGAAAACATCTCCGGCGGGGTTTGTTTGAAGCTTTGTTTGCAAATCATAAAATTGCTGACTGGGAGACGGGGGCGATCCGGAGACGCGTCCGTCGGCGGAGCAGGTTTGGGATCTCAGAGGCAGCCCCCGCTCGGGGGCGACGCAGTCCCGGCCCCCGCCCGCCGCAGCCCCGCGCTTCGGCCCCGCGGAGCCCGGGCAAGGCGCTGGACTGCCCGAGGGGCCCGAGGCGTGGACAACGCAGATCCAGAGCCAGCACAGCGAGCAAAGTTTCCCGAGGTGGGAAGGGAGTCGTTGGAGGAAGAGTTTAAGCAATGCCCTGAACTTTCCGCGGACGGGAGGGACCTCCGGGATTGGAGCAAATCGACAAAGCCCGGTGGCGGGGGCTGGCTCGGCCGCCCGGGGCGCCTGGAGGACCGGGAGGCAGAGCGCCCGGGGCCGCTGGCGGCAGGACCGGGCCGGGAGGGAAGGGACCGGGGCTCGGCCCGGCTCTAGCTCGCGTCGGGGGGCTCCGCTGCGGGTCCTTGCGGAGCTCCCACGGTAAACACGGTGGGAACTCAGCCTTTCGAGGGGTGCTGGAGCGGGCACCCGTAAGGAAAAGGGGTATTTATCAGGTGAGATAGCAAGTGTTAGAGGGGGATCTGGCGAGACGAGGAGGGTGTGTGTGGAGGAGAGCAGAAGCAGTCTGCCTCCTGCCAAAGGAGGGAGTTGGGGGTGATGGTCTCATCCCTCCCTGCTGAATATTCAGCGCCCCCCCGCCTTACCTGCTCTCCCTGAGCTCTGAGCCATGGCTCCTCTGCCTAATGGCCCGTCTCTCCGGGACGGCTGCAAGCCAGTAGATCCGCCGCGGCCTTTTCTTCGCTTCTCTCCTCCCCGCTTGGGTGTCTTGCTTTCCCCCGCTGACTTTCGAGATCTAGGCGCAACCACCCAAAACTAAACGGTTTAGATAACAACACACACACACCAGAGCACCATCACCACCAAAAAAAAAACACACACACCAGAGCCCCAACCCCACCAAAAAAAAAAAAAAAAAATAGCCAGCCACAGAGAAAGAAACGCCGCTCTACTGAGCCGGGACAGGCTAAAAGGAGGGGAAAATAAATAACAATCAAAGCAAATGCAGCGCTGCTGCTTATAAAAGTGGAGAGGGACTCACCTGCTCCAGTCTACCAGGGCTGTGCAGCCGGGGAGGAAAGGGGCTGGGGGGGTCCCGCGGGGATCCTGCGGGAGGGGGGACAACGCCTGGTCTTTGAATCTGCTTCCCCTTGCCCCCCTCCCTCAAGCTGGCTACCTGTAGGGAAGTCTTGTTGCAACAGCAGATTAATTTGTTGTCTTATTACCATAAAAATGTGCTCGGAGAGGGGCTGGCAAGGGAGAGGGGGACGCGGGACAGAGGAGGAACTTCCTCCAAGTTGAAAAGGGAGGCGGTGGGCTCAGGCTGAGGGGGGAGCGCGTCGGGGACGGGGCGGAGGATTGGTCTGGATGGTGGCGCAGCCCACCCGGGAGCTGGCAGCTCTCAGCTCGGGGTTCCGGGCAGACTCCAGGTGGGGTGGCGGGGGACGGGGATTCCGCTGTTCAGTTTTGAGGTGACGAAAGGCAATCCTGTGAAGTCTGCCTCTGTGAGCGCCTAGCTTTTTGCCTCTGAGAGATTATTCATCCATCCATCCATCCATCCATCCATCCATCCATCCATCCATCCATCCATCCATCCATCCATCCATCCATCCATCCATCCCTCCATTTATCTGTCCACTCGTCTCTTTTCTTGCTCTTACGACCGCGTTTTGGTAAAGGCTTGGCGACTGAAAATAAATAAATAATAAATAGAACAAAGCTCCAAAGAAGAAAAATTCCCAGTGCTAAAGACATCACTGAACGAATATTTTTCTTTCTCTCTTTCTACTCCCCCCCTTCTATCTCCCCATTGATTGAAAGTCTGTCTCAGCTCCAACAAGGAGTCCCAGGAAAAATGAACCATTCTGCTATCGATTCTTCATTAAAATTACATTTCTGCATTTGCTAAATTGGTTTTAAAAAGCTTCCCCTGTTATTATTGTCTTGTCAGAGCCGGCGGTGCTGGGCAAACAGTATTTAAAAGCTTGGGACCTCTCCAAGATGAGGCTGTTGGGGGTTATGTGTGTGCATGTGTTTCTTTTTCTAAAGTGTTTAGGAAAATGTTAACAACGCGGACCGGCGAAAAGCACGCCTCAGACAAGTGGAGAATTGGAAAAATAAGGAGGGTGGAGGGAACGCTTGCCTTCATATCACTTAAAATCATCGATTGCCTCTTCAAGCAAAGAAAAAAAGTTTCATTTTAAATATTAAAATGGGGCACCAAAAGTCAATAATTGCAACAACGAGTATTTGCCTCAGACGCCGTCTCCAGCCCGCTCTGCAGCAGCCGCCGGGTCTGTCTGGAGTGGTTCCTCACCTCCCTGCAGCCCGAGCCCTGCTCGCAGCCTCGCTGAAACGCTTCCTCGATGAGATGTGTAAATGAGTCCAGCTAACCCTGACACATGCACCGGATTCCTCCGACCTTACCCCAACAAACCCCACGGAATCCCCGTCCTCCCTCCCCAGACTGGTGTGGAAGAAACCCAGAAGGGACTCTGGGAGATTTACTTTGAATTCTGCAAATCTCTCTCGAAAGAGCAGGGAAGCAGAAATGTCTTCCTGATGTGTTTATCCCCTAATCAGTTCATTAGTTATAAACAACATGACATTAGAAGTTAGGAGGCAGTTGATATTAATTTTTATTTAACTAGTTGATGTTTAATCCGTCACGCCAGACTGCTTAGAGAGAGCTGCCTGACACAAACCAGTTAGAACTTCATACACCGCGATGATCGGCCGGGCATTGGGACAAACAAACGGCGGACGGCGGGGCGAGGGGCAAGGAAACAGAAGGGAAGGGAGCAAGGGGGAGAGGGGCAAACCCGGGAAAGAGGGGAAAAAGCAACAAAAGAGATTGGAAAATTTCCCCTTCCCTGGATAAAAGTGTGTGAATGGGCAGAGACAGGAAAGAGGGGGCCGAAGCATGAAAAATACCGCCAGGAGGCTGAGCCGAGCGGGCCGAGAAGGGCAGGTGCCCATGCCAGCCACCCCTGCGGGCGATGGGGCGGGTCGGCGGGCGGCCCAGGGGCTTGGGGCGGGCTTGGCGACCGGGCCCGGGCTGCCTGGGGGTCCAGCCCCTCGGGGGGCAGCAGGGGAGACGTGCGGCTGCGCGCCGTCGGGCAGAGCGGGGGGCACCGCCAAGAGAGTCCTCTCTTAATTAAAAGGGGCACAGGTTAATTAGCACGAGGCTGTCTGAGGGAGAACAGCAACACATGGTGGGGCCGGGATAAACGGGAACCGGACTTTTCCCGGTTTCCCGGGGCGTACCAGTCCTCTTCGGTGTCAGACTGCGACCCTTAACCAAGGTGCGCAGGTGCTGCTACAGATAAAAAGAGTGAACGATTATGGGAACCTTAACGGACACAGGTCTCTTCCTACCTTAAAGCTGTGCTGAAGTATTATCTAACTCGAGTCTAGAATTAATGACTTCCCTGTTAAAATTTCTTGTTTCTCCCTTTGCAGCAAACTGGTGCCCCACAAATGTTTGTAGCGTACCTGTTTGGCTCTACATCATCTCTGTACACATGAATCTCTGCTCTTTACCCACCGACCCTGCCGACACGTTGGACGCCAGCCCCCGCCTTTGCTCCCGAGGGGAGCACCAAGCATTATCCCAACATCTCCCCCTTCTGTGGCGGGACCCCCGGCGTTTCTTCCCCCGCGTGAGTGCTGCTGTGCGCCCTCCGTGTGCCTTTTCGCTCAGAACTGCTCAAAATGTATGAATGCGAGCTATTATGACTATATCTGCATGTATTTCACAATTAAAACATTTCTTGGCGAACCAGGAAAACCCTCGGCAGCAGCTCGGTGCGTTGCTTGCCCTGGACGCCTGATCCTCCGTGCGGCAGTAGCCGTGCGACTGTGACTACAGGGAAAGTGTTCTACGACACATATTTTAATATCAATTTCCATTTTAATCAATCATCCCAAACATCTATCTGCTGGATAAAGGAAATAGTTCGCATTCCGAAGAAAATTGCCTGCTTTCCTGCAGTTAATAGTTAACTCCGGAATAGAAAGTTCCCAGGGAAATGCGGAGGCAGAGGGAGCGCGGCTCTCTCTGCTCCCAGCCAGCACCGGCCGCCGCTTCCCCCTGGCCGCCGCCGCTCGTACCACTCGGGAAAATCTCCCCGCTCCTCCGCTGCGGGCTCGGGCTCTGGCTGCCTGCACCTTTTAGGAAAGAAACCAGGACGGAGTGTTTTAAGGAATAAACTCCCGATGGGGCTGTGGTGTGCAAAAGGGAGGCAGACAGGCTCTTTCCCCACGGTCCAAGACAGAAAGTGGTGCAACAGGTAATAGGGCAGACACTAGCGACACGGGGAGCAGGGACGCTTTCCAGTGGCGAGGGGAAATGCACATCGCTTGGCTGTTTGGCTTGAGAGCATCATAAGGAAGTGTGTGCCTTGTCTTTTGTCCAATGTCTCCTCTCTCCTTCTGTGAGGCAGGGTGTGCTTTGAAGGGTGGAGAGGATATTTAAAAGAGGATCTGCAGAGGAACCGGCAAGGAGGACGCAAGAACAGAGGCGAGGCTGGACCTCGGTCGGGGGCTTCGGCGCTCGGAGGCCGCTCCCTGCGGTTCGTCCGGCCGGCAGCCGTGCACGGGCAGACCCAGCCCTTTCCCGAGAGTTACGGGGTGACTTCAGAGGTGCGGGATGTCCGAGTCGTTGCCGCTCTGTCCCGCACTATTGCCTTAGTGTTGGTGCTTTTTCGTGGTGATGGCGGAACTGGGGAGGAAAAAGGGAGAGGTGAGAGGAGTAGAGCAAGGAATGGGCCTCTCCCCTGGTTCGGGGCTGTCTGTAGAGGCTGTAAAATGAGCAGGAGTACTTCGAGCTACCAGAGTTGCAGGAATGCTGCTGGCGCGGGGAAAGGCTGCTTTTCCCGTGTCTGAGCTGGTGTCAGAGCAGCGGAGTGGGGAGAAGTTTGGGGTGGGTGGGATAAATGCCTGGGAGGCGGTGGGTTAGGATTGCCGCGGGATGGAACTCGCCCGGCCGCCCGCGGGACGCAACCGCAGGGGCTACCCCTGCCTTCGAGTCTCTCCGGCGGGGTGTCGGGGTGCTGGCGGGGGTGAAAGTGGAGCGGGCAGGATGGAACCAGGGTAGCTGTGCCAGGCGACGTCGGTGCAGGGGCCTTGGCGTGAAGTTGCCGACCGGGACGTGGCACAGGGAGGAGTGGGCTGGGCGGGCGTCCCGGTGGCGCCCCGGGGCACGAAACCCGGCCGGCCTCAGGAAGCCGGGTCCCCCGCCAAGATCAGGCCGGGAGCTCCTGCACCGGCTCGGGGGCAACCGGGAGGGGGACGCAGCTCTGTCGGCTCGGGGCTCCCGGCGCCCCAGCAGCAGGGCGGCCCCGGCCCCATTCCCGGCGGGGCGGCCGGGCCGCTCGTCCCGCCAGAGGGGGCAGTGCAGATCGGCGGTGCCGGGCACGGGGCTCCGGCCTTGGCCCGGTCAGGGGGGCTTCTGCCCCAGCCCCGGAGCTGGGGTGTGTTAATCCCTCGCTGCCCTGTGATGACGTTTAGATTCAAAAGCGCTTCCCAGGATGTTTCCACGGCACCGGCTGGTGGTCCCGGCTGGAGGCTGTGGCTGGCAAAACCAGCCGAAGTCTCCCGGGATCGGGGCTACCGCACCCCCTACGCCGGGCTGGGGGCGGGCGGGCGGCAATGCTCTCCCGGAAGTTGGGGACAGTCGGTGTGGCCGCTTATTCCTTGTCCGGGTAGTTCAACACAAGTTTTTATCTCAAGGAAGGGGACCCGACAGCCAGACGGCCTGCGGGCGCCCTTATGCTTAGGGATAGCCTGGGTCCGCAGAGGCTGGGAGATGCCTCGGGGCTCGGGGAATCTGGAGAGTCCCAGCGTGGATTAGGATAAGAGCGAAGGAGGTGGAAACGTAGGTGGGGGGCTTCTGCTCGCTGTTGCCAGAACTGGAGAAAAGGAAAGGAAAAATGGAAGGTCATGTAAAAATCGTGGGAGTCTGGGGACACAGAGCACGCCCTGTGCCAATGTGCAAAAGAAGGTGAAAATAAAAGCATGGACCTAAGTGAGAATAGGGAAATCAGGGTGAATGGGTAGACAGAGAGACCGACATTGACCTTTACTGTATTAGAGCAAAAGGGTCTGAATAAAGATGGGGACGTTTAATTTGATGATGAAAGGGGGAGGGATGGATGGATGGATGGATAAATGGATAAATGGACAGAATGGGCGAAAAAATAGAAAATATGAGAAGAAGAAAACTATCCCCCCACCTTTCTAGCGTTTGTGGACAGAAAGAAGTGAGTGAAGGGGTAGAGGAAGAGAAAGGATAAGAGAGGAAAGGATAAAAGGAAAATAAAAGAAATAAAGAGTAAAGAGGTTTTTAAGAGCCGTCAAACACTTGGTAGACATGAGAATTAGAACAGAAAAGCTGAAACATTTATGGCAGCCTGCGCCGAGGTGATTTCCCCATTGGCATTTTATGGAGCTCCTAAATCTCAGCTTAACGCTGTTTTGAGCTGTAAGAATTATTTTCCGCCGCACTTTTCTTTTTTAGGTTCACTTCAAGTTTCCATTGCGAGTGCCCCGGAGCTGGCGGAGCAGCTGCCCCGCGAGCAAGCGCCTCCCGTCGGGCCGACGGGCGGAGGGCAGCGGGCGCTGGCCCCTTCGCACCAGGGGGGACGCGGCAACTCCCGGCTCTCCAGCCTTGGCCAGCCTCGGCAGCCCGGGGGTCCCGGGGGTAGCAGCAGGAGCGGCTCGCAGCTGCCTCGCAGGAGCTGGTGTGGGCCGGAGCGCTGAAGCAACAGTTCCCCAGCACGTCGAGGGAAGGCAAGAACCTGCTTTTCCCCCGGGCACGGCTTTCCCCGGCATGGGGAGGGAGCAAGGGACGGCACGGCTGGGCTGTCTTGCTCCGCAGCTCTTGCCGGGCGAGGGGGCGAGGGTTGGGGAACGGCTACGGGAACAACAAAAAATAGACCTCAAGGTGCAAGAAGTGAGGAAGCAGTGGTTGTCCCTTCCCAGACAGCCTGTCCTTACACGCCGTCTCCACGTCGGTGGAAAACTCCAAACCTCGGTGGAAAACTCCAATACTCCAGGCACTAGTAATGATAAGAGGAACACTGATGACAACAATGATAATGTGTTTCCGTATATTAAAGCATAGAAAATAAATATCCTCCTACATCCACTGCCTCCCTGGTCCCCGGATCTCTTGAACGCGCTGAGTTTTCAGTATTTTGGAGGCTGGAGTACGTTTGAGAGAGGAACATTGAGTGGAAGAGTAAAAGCCGGGGGAGATGTAACTCGTGTGCCTTTCACCTTTTCCCGGGAACACAACCATTGTCTTTGTGACAAGAACCTCTGTTATGGTCTGGGAGCTGTAGAGAAAAGGGAACTTTGCAGGTCTGTCTCCTAACTCTGCTGCGGGCAGCTCCCTCCGCCTCCCCCCCCTTACCCCGCAGCCCTGGCAGCCCTCGGGCTCTGAACCAGTTGATATAAAAGTGTGTGTGAGTGGGATAAAAGTTCCAGTCTCTCATGAGGGGAGAAGGCTGCAGGGGCAGAAGCAAGTTAATTTCCAGCCGATTTCTCATTACTCTCTTTAACGCCTGTAAGGGAGAGAAAATTAGGCACACAGCACACGTTTTGGCCACTTCATAAAAAATGCAGATTTGAGAGATGATGTGAAATGTGCCCTCGAGTCAATGATTAAAGATAGCTGACTACATTTTTTTTTTTTCTATTTGGAGTTGAGATGAGAAATGCCCCTGAGCTCTGTAGGTCCAGAAAGGGTCCTTTAATAACTGATAAATTGGCCCAAGAACTCCCTCTTCCCCTCTCCACCCCCCCTCCCCCCGCCCTATACTCTCCACCGTCACACGTCGTCGACCGTCAGGGGAGAGATGCAATCCGCTGCTCTTCGCCCGGCGATCAATAGGAATTGCTCTCGGGGGATTACTTCCCGAGCGGTCCACGTGTGCGTGGACAGGGCCAGGCGTGACACCCCAGCGAGTGAGTGCAGAGGGGTGCAGCCACTCCTGCCTTGTCCCACTCGTATCATTAACTTTCACTCCCCACCACCCCCTTAGCTTGTTAACTTTGCCTGCGAGCCGGCCAAGGGACAGAGGTTCTGGTTCAACAGCAGTAAAGATTTGCACTTAAAAATACTCGAGGAAGGAGATGGCCGGTCTGGAAAGAGGCGTCTTCACATCTGTTTTGGAAGCGGGGAAAGTTACAGCTAACGGCCATGGGCATCTCTGGCAGTTGTCATCTCTCCCCGATTGCCAGAAGTCGGATCTTCCTCCAAGTTTCCTAAGAAAGTTTTGTCATCGATGGATGTCCATGTAAAGGGGAAGCACTCGCCTCCCCCTGCCACGGCCACTCCTAAGAAGACAAGCATTTGCCGAGCCCTGCCAGGGGGATGTTTAAAAGCACAATGCAGGGAAATTGTCAGGAAGAGCCCTGATCTGTCTCTTCCCTGCCTGGCGTCGGAGGTTACAAAACGCCCGGGCTGCTGGCTTCCAGGGCTGCTATCGTCGGTGGAAACCGGAGTTAGGAATGCTGAGGGTGGGGCGAAAGAGAGCAGTGCCTTCCAAAAAGGCGCTTCACTTTCTTTCTCAAAAGCATCCTTCCCTGCGGTCCCCATCACAAACTTGAGAGGAAGAAAAAAATAAAAAGGGAAGGAAAGATAAGAGAGAGGGGATGGGTAGGGGGGATAAAATCAAAGCTTTCCACCCCGCTGGAAGAAGAAATGTGTATTTCTTTTTTCTAAACACTTCTAATTTTTCAAACCAATTGAAAATAATAAAATGTATAAAGAAAGCAGGGATGCAGTTTTCCAGAGCTCAGCTGCTGAATAACTCCTCATCAGCCGCACCGATTTCTTTGATTAATCCCGAGGTCTGAAGTAGAAGCAGTTCCAGTGTGATACCTTACATGCCAATATGCTTCTGCTCCCCTACTTTGTTAGACTCGTTTATGCGGATTTTTTAAACGATAATTTCGACTCATTTTCCCCTTAATAAATCCATTTTTGAAGCGGTACCTGCTTTCTAATTGCTCTGAATAAATACCTTTCCCCATCTCCGGTTTCCTAAGTCCAATGGTACCCCATTGGAAGGGTCGTGGGAAAGAGGTCGCAGGCAGCAGGCCAGGGACCTGGACCACTCCAGCTTCTAGCAATTTCCTCCTGCTCTTTAGTCAGGAACTTGTAATTGTAATTTCGTGTGCGAAACGGTGCAGACCGACATTCGCTGTCTTAATGGGACTTAATGTAACTGTACACGATCCTTTATGCAACCATATATCTAACGAGCACTCTCGTTGCTAGACGTGTTGCCGTCTCTCAGATTCCCTGTGTAACTATAAGTATATATGTTACGTTCACAACTAGGCACATATACCCGAAATAGATTCGTCTGTGGACAGGAATATGTGGCAATATATAAGAAATGTATAATATAAACCGGAATCTTTATATCAACATGAAGAGACTTTAATTTATATATATTTTATTGCGTATAACCATTTATTTTGGCGGCAGCTAGGGAGCCTTTAGTACGTGGAGAGATGTACCTGTGTGGGAATCTGAACGGGAATGTTCCCTTGTGCTTGCCTAGCCTGTGCTTATGAACATATATCACATGTATCTCTCCCCCCTCTTCTCCATGTATAAAATATCAATGTGATGCTTTAGAAAAGCTGTGAGCTCTGCACAGTTCTTTACCCTTTTGCCAGATGATGCCGTTGTTTATAAAATCGCACTTCTCTGCCAGGCGGCTTGCACCCTCCGTACTAATTCACACTACCGAGTCATTTATCCAGCTTTCATTTCTCCCTGAATTACCCGTCTCGGAGTCAACCAGAAGCACCAAATTCCTGCCTTTCTGATGGATGGACAATATTGTCTGCTCTTTTCAGGGCTAGAGAAAAATAGCTCGGGCAAACGAGAGCGAAGCCGGGGGCTTCTCGGCGGCTGCCCCACAGGGAGCCGAGTGGGGCCGGTCTCCGCTTCTCGGCCGAGCCACCCCCCGCGCTTCTCCCCGCCGCGAGTGGGTGAGCCGAGGGTGCGGCTGCGGCCGCGGGTGGGAGAGGCAGCGGGAAAGGCTCGGACGGGAGCCAGGCTGCCCCCGGCATGGGGAGCCGCAGCCCGCCGAGGACGCGCCTGCCTCCGCTCCCCTGCGTGCGGTGCCTGTGTGCGGTTTTCCTGGGCTGGCTTTGGGCTGCTTCGCAGGAGGCGCTAATTAGAGTGTAACTGCCAGGTCATTGATTTCATGTTACCAGAGTTGTTGTTGTTGGGGTTTTTTTTCCCCTCCTTTTTTCTTTTTTCTTTTTTTTTTTTTTTNTTTTTTTTTTTTTTTTTTTTTTTTTTTTTTTTTTTTCACACATGAAATATCAGCCCAGCTCAGAGGCAGTAAGAGCTGGGTTGGGGATAGTCTCAGAAATCCCCCAGACCCACAAAACCCAATTAACCTAATACACGCACACTGCTGGCTTGGGAGTTTCAAGCTCCAGACCCGCGGATCTGTCTGTTTTCCCTTTGTTGCTTTGTTGTAAGTCTCCTTCTGAAGACGGTATCTGAATGCAGGGAGCATTATCAATGACTTTTAAATAATAACAAAGGAGAAAAAATAAAAATAATCAGCCCCGCCTCTTCTAGTTTCAATTACTCTAATTAAAAACCCGAAAGGCAATTCCTAGGCAATATCTAATAATAGAATTAGCAATCGGATCCATCATTTCACACGGGGATTTACTTGCAGGGGTACTGTGCGAGCTCTATTAATAATAATAAAAAATCCTGCTAACCCTCTTTTTAAAATTAATAACTCTGTAATTATAATAATTTTATGTGCCTTTTTATAAGAAGAGGTTAATGTTGCCACAGTCTGGGGATGGGAAGGATGAAGTGAAGCGAAATACTGCTGCTTAAACTGACACCTTCCTATTTTATTAGGAGACATTATTATTATCAGACATCTGCAGGTAGAGAATTAAAATTAAAATCGCTTTCAACAATTCAATACACTTTTTATCAGCCATCTATCTGAAAATCATGAACATTCATCATCGGAGGCATTCTCCCTGAAAACAAGAACCCATTCAAATTTTATACAAATTATCATATTTATCATAGTCTGAAACTCTGGAGTAACATCTCCACAAACTGTCTGCTAACTCCCCAGGGAACAGAATTCCACTCCGCAGTCGCTCAGAGCAATTCTCGCTCCTTCTCCCTCTCTCCCGGCCCTTTCACACTATCTGCTTCCTGCGACTCCGCAGCCCCCAGAACAGAGGGAGCGAGGACGCAGAGGGAAGGGGGTGGGGGGAGAAGGATGCGGCGTCAAACAACATTAAAATAACACACAAGGGGAAATGCGTCCCTGCTTCTTGCAAGAGAAATAAGTTTCGCGTGATGTAGGAGACTCTAAAGATTAAAGTGCTTTCTGCCGATTTTGGGAGAATGGCATCGGTTTATCTTTGAGGTTGATGTCTTTGCATGAGACCGTTATTATTAGGAGCAGAATATTAGTAGCAGTAGTAATAATAATTGTAATAGTAATAATAATTGTAATGGTAACAGTAATGTCTGATCCTCTCCAGTTTGGTGGGTTTTTTGGTTTTTTCTGAGTTTTGGGGTTTGTGGGTTTTGCGTGGTTTTGGTTTTGTTTTTTTCTTTCCTTTTTGCCTTGTAGAATTCCATCAGCGCAGGGAAAGATATTGGCTGTTATTTGTGTGGGCACTAGGTGCTGGTGACAAATGACACGAATCCGTGCTTCCTGTTTGCGGGTTTGGATGAGACAAATCACTTCCCACGCTTTGCTAATGACATAAAGTTCATCAGTGCTGAATCAGGGGCTGGAGCCGCGCCGGCTCCACGCCTTCACGCATCCCCTCCGCAGATGCGCTGCTCGCGCGGAGGGACCGGCAGCGCGGAGCGGCTCTGCCCCGGCCCCGCCGCCCCCGGCCCCGCGCACCTCAGCACCGCGGAAAAAAAGTAGTTCCAATACAATGTTTGTTAACTAGGTTATCTAGGCTGTAGAAGATTTTAATGTTGAATTTTATAGCTTTACCACGCTCTACCGTCCTTGTGAATATTGTAATATTGCATTTTTTACAAGTTACTCTTCTGTTAATGTTCCAGCTAGTAACTTTTATAATCCTCCTCAATGAAATTTTTTTGTATTCTTCCGCACCGTTAACCTCAATGGCGGCACCTCAGCCGCTGGCAGGAGGCAAAGATGAAATGAATTCCTCTTTAATCAGAAATAATAATAATAAAAACACGCACAAGGCTCCCTCTGCCTTTTATTTCAGTTTCCCTTTTCGGGGAGGGGGTGATGCCTTGGGAGTCTCCAGCCCCTGCCTTCTGCTGCGCTCCTTGGGTGTGCCTCTGGCAGAGCTGGAGGTGGGCCAGGGGTGGGGATCGCCCAGCCCTGGTCACTCCATTGGGGATGGGGGCTATGGCCCGCCCAGCTCTGGTCCCTCTGCCTCCTGCCCTTTCCTTTGCTGCTGCTTTCTGCTGCCAGTCTGGAAGCTGGCTGTGCTGCAGGCGTGAGCTGGCAGCCTTCTCAGGGCTGCCCACAAGAAGGGAAAGTTAGGCACTTATTTTGCCTCTTCTTCTGTAATTCTGTCTGTGGGTTGATTGAGATGCTCCACAGAGCAGCAGCTTTAGATCAAGTCCTGCTAGTGTTAGTCAGTCGAGCTCGACTGGCTCTCTGGTTTCTGTTGACCTCAGCTGAGCTAGAGGTACCCAAGTCCTAGATGTTTGTTTTGCTGAGTAGTCTGAGATAGATCTAGAAGAGGTATATGTTCAGAAAATGCACTCAGATGGACTTTTAATGAAATAAATCCCTTTAGATGTAGATAAAACTGGAAATCACCTCCCCCCCCCGCCCCAAGCTCCCCAACTTCTAGATGCCCTTACAAATTAATCAGACTTGCAAGCAGAAATGATCATCACCCAGCAGAAAAATGAATCATATAGTAGCAATGAACTGAGTGCCCGTTAGCTGAGGGACTGCATTTTGAACAAGGATTGGATGCTGTTATTTCCCTTGGTCACTAGCATTTAAAAACTTTGTCTCAGACTCAGCCCAAGTCTTGTGTCAATGAAATACTGGGAGGGTTTCTGTATTTGTTGCAGGGCATGTGTGAGGGCTGCCTCTCAGCCTTCTCTACCAGCTACCTTCAGAAGCTGCCCTGATAGTTCTTGGAATACGGTCCCCAAGATTACCTTAACAGCAATTTGTCTTAGTCCCACCTCCTGGAGTCAAGTGATTAAATGCAACTCTCAGCTTTGATGTATTTTCATCTAGTATAGTTGTGAGGAAAAGAGTAGTTCAAACCTTAGCAAAATTGAGAAGGTTGTAAAGTTTGTAAATTTGTTCATATCTCAAGCTATAACTGATTCGTGATTGATACAGTGTTTGGGGATGACAGTGGAAGTCTTGTATATTTTATGAATCAAAACAGGTTTCTTCTTTAAAAACACACAACAAGATTACTAGTAATTTCTGAGTATAATTTTTCTCTTAGAAATCTACAGCTGGGTGATCACATAAATTCATATGGTCCAGAGTTAAAGAATAACCTGAAACCAAAGTGCACAAACAAAAAACAACCTAGCTTTTAAAATTTATTTTTCAGTTATACTATTACTTTTAAATTTTTTTTTAAGGTGAAAAAGTCCAATAGATGCAAGTTTCTCTTAAAAAAATAAAATGGTGCAGGTGGGTGAGATTATTTTAACAGTCATTATTTAGCTAGTTGATACTCTGGTGTCACCTTGGAAGGCAAAGATACCGACTAGTTTTTGCTCTAAAATCTTCATTTAGGAAAGAATTTTTCTTCAAAGCACCTGTCTGAGGACCTTATGGGATGCTTTTCAGAAGTGTTTTTCAAGGTTAGCACAGAGCAGATAAGTAAGAAAAACAGATACAGGGTTTCCATGTTACTGGTGAGAAGCAAAGGCAAAAGTAGATGGAAGGCACAGAGAAAATGAATAGCAGATCTGGGAACCTTTGGATACGGATTGAATGTATCTCTAGGTTATTGCTAATTTAGTAAAGAACTATTAAACAAAATATTTAAATTGCCTCCTCAGGCTTGGACAAAATCAAGAGCAGGTTTGATCTTCTCTTGTCTAGACCTGCTGGTCTAAAAGCAGGTCACACCAGGTTTCCTGAATCCCACAGAGAAGCAGCTCCTCTTGGCAGAAGCACTCTGGCACTTCTTGGGAGCTCTTCCTTGGGGTGTGTGTGAAGTGGTATGGGCTATAGAGCACTCTGTTCTGAGCAGGGCTTGGATGTTAGGCTGCTTGCATCCTGCTGGGACAAAGTACCTTCTCCTGCGAAATGGCATCAAATGTCCCAGTGGACTTTAATGCTCTGATCAGCCTCACCTGTAGCCTCCACATGCCCTACACCCTTTGGCCCATGGGCTGGGGCCCAGGAAGTCTATTTAAGCTCAGACCTGGGCCTTGCCTTGTTTATGCAGTAGGTGGGCCTGTTTTCTTGACCCTTTGGATAGACTTTGGCCTTGCATTGTAGGTTACTTGTCTCCTGGGTACTTCTTTTATACGTGTCTTACAGTCTGCCTCTGGTTATGTCTGCTAGCAGTGGTTTTGCATGGTCGTTAGGCCCATGTTGCAGCATTTTCTCCAGTCCTGTCTGACCCTGTCAGTGGAGCCTGCTCCTGGCTCTTCCTGCTGTGCTCAGGCACTGTGCAGTCCTGCCCCACCACTGTGTGCCCATGCTGGGCCTGCCCTCGGCCCCTGGCTTGCTCTCCCTGAGTGCACAGCTGGCCCTTGTTCTTCACTCACAGATGTTTTTGCTTATCCCACAGAGCTACTGCAGCCCTCTGCGCATCCTGTTGAGGTTTGCATTTGTTTTTGAGAGCTGATGTTGCAAACAGAGGCTTGAAGGCTCCATCCAGGGATTACTTGAGGTCGTTGATACTGTTTGTAATCTGGCTCCAGCTGAGAATTCAAAAGATTATCTAAAAGCCAATACTCCTCAGTGTTTTTCACCATCAGAGGCCAATAAATACTTGCAAGGTAAGGGTTTCATGTTTTGTGAATTGGTGGTGGTTATGAGGTGTCCCTCTTCTGTTGTCTGTGAAATCAATATTTCAAAACTATTTCCCAGGGTCAGTGAAGGATTCTTGGTCAGACGAAACTTGATGGAGAGGTTAAGAACAGTTCCTTTCCCCTTCTCCTTCCATTTACAGTTTGGATACTTTTTTTGGATCAAAACCTTTGTAGTCTCTGATTGTTCCTTATGGAGACTTTAAACTTCTTTTTACTCCCTCTTCTCCTACTTAACATCTGTGTTAGGGTGTCTTAGTGCCAGAACCTTTTTTCCCGAAGCCTTTGAGAATACTCCAGGAATACATTGCTAGATGCTTTTCTGATATGACTGTGTTTGCTCTTGTATGAGCCCTTATGGCCAAAAACCCATATGAAAATTTGTAAGCCTTGACTCGAATTTGGTGTTCTCTTAGCCTGGGACAGTACCCCCCCATGTGTTTGCTTTGGCATGTGATACAAAGTTACCTTGATTTTCTTCATTTTAACAATTAAAATACAGCAGAGAGCTTTTCCTCATAATTATTTCCTTTTTCCTTAAACTCACTGCTTCTCTTCTGAAAAAAATTATACACAGTTTGAAGCTAGCTTATGACTGCTGAAGTGATCTGGAGACAGATCTGTCAAAGTGTCTTCTGTGTAAGTGCTAGCAGTTTTGGACTTAGAGAGCACCTTATACTTCTTGGGGGCAGAGTTAGGGAAAAGAGAAGAAAAGACATAATTCTGAAACAACTAAGTTCATACATGTAGCTTTTCCATTACTAGCAGAGCACTGACTTGTGAAGAAAATATACTTTCAAAAAAGTATGAAAAATTCCCATTGGAAAGATCAGTGATGAACTAGCATCTTTGGAGAGAGGAAAAGATTCTTCTAAGCAGGTGAGAATTCAAATTCACATCAGTGATTGTGTTGACGATCTAAATGTGTGTGTCAGAGACCATTATGTCTTCACCCTGTCACAGCTGCCTGGCTGCCTGTTTCGGCACTTGCACAGATCTGCGCCATCACTCTCTGCGGAGGCTGGCGAGAACCGGGTGCCCGCTGGTGAGTCCAGAGAGAAAAGCTGTGTCTGTTTTCCAGGAAGCTGGAGGCACAGAGGTGTGCAGAGGGAAAGAGAGTGCAGGGTGGGAAAGGGGAGAGAGTGCAAGCAGGTAGTGCTCATCCGGGAAAAACGGGTCCCACCACTGTTATCATTTACCGTGCTGCACAGGAAGGAATTCAGATACTGGCTGTAAGGTCACTCTGTACAGCTCACTGTGGGCTCCTGATACCTCGCCTGGGACCTGGTACTGCTGTAGTACAAGTAGCAGTGGTGGCGTTGGAAGTGACTGTATGGTGAGCACAGCGAACAGGACAGAATTTTTTTCTCTTAAACTGGTTTGTGAGGAATCTTTAATGTTAATTATGGTAACAAATATCTGCAGTTTAAAACCACTCCATGTTTCTAACCCAATGATGAACTGTGAAGAGAAAAAGAGCTTAATCTTTACTAAGGAGCAGCTCTTCCCCTTATAGAAATGTCAGCAACTCATTTCTCAGTGAGGTTGCTTTGCACACACATAAATGAACATGACTTAAAAGTATTTCTGTCTGTTTTGCAGTGTATTTGCACTCTTTGCAAGCATGTTCATATATGCATGTTGTATGCATGTCTTGTATGTGAGTAAGTATTAATTTGTCTTAGCATGTCTAAAGGGTATGGGCTTTGCATACAGTATCCGTGCTGTGGTGCATGTGAGTGCTTGGGTGGTGAATGAGTAGGAGATGGAATGTATCTCTTCAAGTGAAGGCATTGTCAAACATGCACACACATTTATAGGGATATGATTATGCCTGAGAGGGAGGTGAGAAAGTGTGTATGTCTATGTGACAATATAAGTTCCTCTGTGTATCCTCGAATGCTTGGTGGACGCTCATAGGCAGGCAGCTTGGGGATTCTTATATGTGAACATGTGTGCAGGTATCCAAGTCATGAGTGGAAACGTGTGGGGCACATGTGAATGTGAGCCTGAACATGGATGTGTGAGAAAGGGAGCACAAGCAAGCTGCACATCTCCTCCTGTTGAGTACAAGCAGAAAACTACAGTATCGGGAGGACCTTGGCTGACAGCCTGGCAGAACCAGGCATGTTTGCAGAAGATGAAGCAGAATAGACAACATGAAAGTTATTTTTGTCTATCAGCTGAAGCTTTATAGAGACATCAACAAGCTCTTGTCTCATGCCAGCTTAATTCCTAGTTAATCAGCAGTCTGCTTGGGCAAAGGAAGGAACTCGCATCAGGGGCTGATGATGAGCCAAACTTCCCAATACTGATTCGGGAGCCTGCAAGGAGCCCTCAGTATTGCTCTGCCTGCATTTGGCTGCGTTGCTAACCACTGGGTAATGCTCTGGGATAGCTGAATGCTTCATTAGTCATGTTCTGGTGGAAACCACTCATTCATAGGGAATATGGCTTGGTCCTTTGGCTATCCCTCCTTGGGTGCTGAGCAGAAGTTTTTCTTCACTGTGTGTGATTAGATGCCTTATCCAGGAAAGTTTCAAGTGACTTAAGTAATCCCAAGGCTTTCATCTTCTCTCTTAGGGCACTTCCACATAACCTGCAAGTTGACTTTTGCTTGCTTCATTTCCATTACATTTAGGGAGATCTTCCTCTATCTGTGGTGCCCTATAGAAATGCTGCTTCTTCCTTCCTTCCTTCATGAATGAAACCCCTCTTTTGCTCCTGAGCTTTGTATATTGATGCTGAGGGCCAGCTCACTGTCTTTTCTAACATGACTTTCCCATCTACTTTGCTGAAAAAACACCTTTCTCCTTTTTTTCCTTCTGGCTAGTTTCTCTGATGCCACCAGAGTGGTGTGGGAGGGTATCTGCCTGCCCTGTGACCAGCATGTGCTTACCGCAGACCTATAGCCAAACTAATTAAAGTGCTGATTGCACAGATCCTGGCCACCAGCCTGATAGTTACTTTCTGGGAGTGACTGACATGGTGTCTTACTGTCCAAATGTCCCCAGAGAGTAACGGGAAATTCTCATCTGTGGCTGCTTGAGGTACAGCCAAACTAGTTACCATGGGGTGAAATGATCTTGGGAATGCCTTGAGTGTTGGTTATTTCAGGCAGGTTCCGTGCATATCCTTGTCCTGCAGCACGCTATATGAGGGCAAAGTCATCCAGGGCAAACATTCCTCATTTCTTAATACCTTCCACACACACAAAAAATCCCCCCCAAAAACCCAAAAAAACCGAAAAAACAAAAAACTAAGCTACTATTATTTTCTTAAGCATTGGAAAGCACCCATGGGTAGTTGTTTACATAGCTCGTGTTCATGTCTTGTCTGTTTTCATACTGCGTTTTTATCATGATGAAGTATAGTGTGATTCAACCATCAAGCATTCAGGTAACCCCCAGCACATTAGCTTGCCTCCAGCTTTGCTAGGCAGACTGATCTCTTTTCCTTTTAGAAGCTGAGCAGGATGGCGTTTATTTCATTCTTGCAAGGGAAGTGGTCATCACAGAGTGGGTGCTGTGACCATAACCGAAGCAGAAGAACTTGTGTTAGGTCACAGGCATAAAATGAGTGAAGAGTATTCACTTGGCCCTGTCTTCATTGCTGAGGTGAAAAAGGAGAAAATTTGGTATCATCTACTAAAGTGTTTGATACGCTTTGCTCTATGTAATGAATAAACCTGTGAATTGGCGTGACACCAAACTTGGCTATTCCCTTCCCTGTGCTGATGACTATTATGTTACCTTGCCTTTGTTTTACGGGCCATCAGCCAGGTTTCAGTCCACGTGATGGTGCTCTGTGCAGGCCCATCTGGTGGTGCTTTCCTACTAGGGTTTTGCCAGGCCCTTTTCTCAATACTATGATAATATTCCTGGACTTCCCACTCTCCTTTCCTGTACTGATACAAATTTCTTTGGGTCCCAGATCTTTCCTAACTTCCCCAGTAGACTGTCTGCCAATGGAGTTTGTCACTGTTACCACTGTAAGGCCAGCAGCTGTGTGCAAGGTGCTGTAGAGACAGAGAGCACATGTATCTAAAAGCACTGAGGTGAGGGTGGCTGGAGGGGAAAAGTTGAGAAGACATGAAAAAAGGCACTGAGGAGGGAACTGGCTTCTATTGCTTCCCCTAGCACACTCTGATTAAGAGTTTCTCACCTCTGTTTGCTAGAAGGCCATGTTTAATACTTCTGAATATTTTCCTACCTTCCTTCTTTTCAACCGAGTACTCCAGAATCAATTACCGCCATTGCTTTCTGAAGCTCTTAAACAATATATTGCTTACTCTGCGATCTTCCTATGTAACCTCAGCTTCTTTGGCCTAGGGAAAATGGAAAGCAGATCATGAGAATATTTTGATGGAAAGCACCTGGCCAAAGCCTGACAATAGGGGAACAGCTGATGTTGGCAGGAGGAATGGAAGAAATGGTCTGGAAATGGGCTCCTATTCTCTTTAACAGAACAGCATTCCTGCTGGGTTGCTGGCCTTGGGCAGGTATTCCTCCTGATGGAGGCAGGCTAGCCAAGTTGTTTCCATGGCAGTCATCTGGGCTGCATGTCCCTGCAATCTCCTGAAGTCTCCATCCCTCCTTGCAGTTCATAGTGCAGACTGTTCTGTGAGTATTATTGGGCAGTGTGCTAAGAGGGGGCTGCATTGTTCTACATGATCGTTTAGTGTGCTAGAGGGGAGGATATAGATGCACAGTGACCTGCAAGTCTGAAAGACTCCATTTACCTCCCAGGATCGAACAGGATGTGACATACTTTCCAGTCTGGCTTGTGGAAACTGATGGCAGTACAGACGAAGCCCCAGCACTGTGAGTGGTGTATGCCAATTACTGACTCTCTGAAGTTTGGTGGTATTTTAGTTTCACCTCTCCTACATCATCATTTATCCCTCAAAGTACAGTGCCTTTATGTTCTGCAGCACTCACTCCCACTCCTCCTTTTTGTTCTGCTCGCTCAACCGCAGCTCTTTGCCCCACCCCAGCAAAATGTCTTCTTGGATCTCTTCACCCGGAATGCTGGATATTTGAGGCTCTTTCTATTGCTAGCAGAGCCAGAGATGTAGTCAGGCAACCTAAGATCTGATCTAAGAGTCAAGTTACTTTCTGGAGCAGTTCTTGTTCTTGCAGGCTGACTGTGTGCCAGTGAAATGCCTAGGCTAGATGAGTGGAAGGGCTGGAGAAGACTTGAGGGAGACATGTCAGTGAGTCAGACAAAGCTATGGAAGGGAGGTGGGGAAGGCAGAGCATGGGTAATCAGATCTTCCCTAGAAACTCCTCACTGGTCTCCCTGTTAATTACACAGTGGTCGGTGCTGAGCAAGTGCAAATCCCATCTCTGCTCTGTCTTGCCTGGGGTCTCTAATATTAAACAATGCCATGCAGAGAAGAGTGCCACAGCAGGAAATGTTCTGGCACCCAGCAGACTGTGGCCATAGCCACTGGAGAAGGAGTTGAGACTAATGGGGAGGGTGGCTGTGTTTCTGCCTCTCTAGCCTATTACCAGGACTTGGGAAATGCTCCATGTATTGTGGTTTGCTCATCTCTTAAACCCATCACCTGCATTAGAAGTGACCTAGGAAGATGTTTATCACCAAGAAGTGGGTGGGGGAAACAGAGGAGACTTTCCTTGATCAAAGTGGCAGGTGGAAAGTGCCCTGATATGTCTGCTTTGGTCCTGTCCATCTTCGTGTCAGAGTGAAGGGAACCTGTAAACATACTCCAGCTTCTCTGATTGCATCTGAGTAATTTTGGGCTCTGCCTCTGGGGCCTTGTTTACTGTTTGGGAAGTGGTCTTTCCAGTTCTCCTTCCTGTATCCAGATGTGGTCCGGGACTTGCTTCTTCCTTGTCAGCCCTAACAGTGATTAATAAGGACACACATTTCCTGGGTTTTTCACCCATTTTTCTTTAAGACTTGCCTGCCAGTGGTGAGGAAAATGAGATTATAAAGCACTGCTGGCATGTGAAGGGCCTGGAGGCAGCAGGTCTTGGAGGAGCTGTGATGCAGTTCCAAGCATATAGAGAACACAGGGTAGCTTACAGAGACAAATTCTGCTGTCAGCTGTAGGTTTCTTGCAGCTGAAGTGAAACACTGGAATCTATGGTTCATAGTTATTCACACTGGTACCTTCTTGGAGGTGACAATCCCAACAGTAGCTGTTGTGGTCCTTCTGGCTCTTGTGAAGCGTTTCTTTGCTCTCTCAAAGATCAAGAAAAGCCAACAAGTGAGCATCCTGGTAGATTTCTCATTGGACTTGAGAGTTTTTGCCTCTCGTATGGTTTATGTGAGATGCAATGTGCCATGATTCTAAGTGTTTAAGTGGATGTTCTTCTGCTCACCTTTCTCAAGGGGATTATGGTCAAGTCTTCCCTTGTAATCAGTTAGTCTGACCTGAGTACAAAGCTCCAGGCCAGACCCCCTGTAAAAAAACAAATACTGACAGGCGAGTGGCAGGGAGGTTTCCTGGGACTGCTGTACTGACTGTCTGCAGTAATGTCATGTTGGTTGAGCTCTCATCACCCAGTTCCATTATAAAAGCCATGTCTGGAACACATGTGTTTTGCAGTCCCTCCTTTCTTCCCTGTCCCATCTCACAGGGGAGTAATTGTCAGCAGTTTCCTTCCACTCCCATCTTTAATGATCCCTTTAAACACTTCAGTAATTTGGTCACATATTTAATATTTAGACCTAAATCAAATCTAGGATAGGATCCAAACCTCCAGTATATTCCTATTTCTGGCTTAACTGAATGTTTTAGGAGATACTGGCTGAATTTCTGTGTTTTTACCCTGTCTTTAAGACAGCAATAACTGTCCTGAAGATACTGTGCAAGGGTCTCCAAAATGTCATGGTGCTGAAATACTAGAACAATCAAATCCATAAAAGTGATTCAGGAAAAAATACTGTAATGCTTCCAGACAAACACAGCCCTCTCTTGAAGAAAGAGAGGCACAGCACTATATAGATGTAGATAGCAGTATCATGGGGCATTGAACTAGAACATTCAATCTTTGTCATCCCACAGCCAAACTAGAATAAGAGTCTGATTGCAGCCAGAAACATAAGCTGGAGAATCATCTCAATCCAAATGACTAGAACCAAGTTTGATTGGACATTACAGAGCTCTCACAGCTAGCTGCTGAGTCTTTAATTTTTCTTGACTGCAAGGATGGGCTGTCCGTTGTAATTCAAGTGAAGTTTTAGGTTGAGGAAGCCAAAATGAATGTGTTCTATAGGGTTGTCATCCTTAGGGAGATGTTTGGTTCTCATCAGGACTTTGTTCTCTCTTACTACAGGATGACAGTTCTGACTTGTTTGATTGAACACCCCTATTTTTTTGTCAGTCTGCTGGGCCTTTACAACAAGGAAGAGATCTGGTGCCTTTGGACTTGTGTCCTTCGTTCTACTTTACTGTAGAGATGGGTGACTTGACTCTGAATCTTGGGGTTTGCACTTAGGGTTAAGACCAGGTCTTGGTAATCATGGGCACCAAATTTCAATGCTCTCTTAGAACAGAAGCTTAGAGTAATGTGAGAGGGAGTAAATTGTTTTCTTGATTTAATGCTCAGTTGTTCTAATGGCATGTTACAATGATATTGAGGGTTATGGCTAATAGGAACAGTGTCTCTGAAAGTAACCCCACCCTGAGAAATCTGAAACAAATTAATACATTTAAAATCAGGCACTGTAAACTTTCTTATGGTATTTTTTTTCTAATTGCTATGTTAAAAAGAAAAAAGAGAGACGATTCAGTACCTGTTTTTTAGTTGTCTCAAGTACTGTGAAAATTCCCAAGTCCTGTGTTTCAATCTGTCACACTTTGAGAGGGCCTGGGGGCCTGGCACTGGGAGGGGAGTGCAGCCCCTTCCCATCAGCAGTCAGTCTTCACTCCTGCCTTCCTCCTCTTCCTCACCCGAAACAGCTGTACCTTCAGCTTAGACACCTATCAGCAGGATGCTGTGCCAAAATGCCTTGATGAACTGGAGCTCCCTGGTGCTGCCCCAGGTCCTGTGGGGACTTGCTGAAAGACACCGTTTTCAAGAACGGCCAGTGCTTTTTGATGAATTTAATTCCAGCTGCCATGGGGTAAACTCAGTCTCTGGTGCAGGGAGGCAGGAGAGAAGGATCCCTGTGTGACTGCTGCAGCCACCCATACAGGAATGAGAGATGGAGAAAAAAAAGAAATGAAGGCAGAAAGTGGAGAGGATACCGTTTAGTAACCTCTGAAACTGGGGTTAACTGTACTGCTTCCAGTGAGGGCCACATCCTGCTTAGAGCCAGACTTGTGTGAAGCTGGTGATAGCAGCCAGAATGCACCAGCTCACAAACAAACAAGCAGAGAGAGGAATAAAGGAAGGCAGGAAGACAGATGCCCCTTGGGCAAACACTTGTTAAATTGACAAACTTGTAGAAAATGATTAAGGCTCTGGCTGTTCGTGGTCCAGAGGGGCCCTGAGCTGCTGCCTCGAGCTAAGATACAAAGGTAGTTCCTTGGGAGCCTACAGTGGACAGGGCACAGAGGGAGGTGAAACAATTACTGCCTGTCTCTACAGTGCGGTCTCTTGTCAACTGTTATTTATGTTTCCCCAAATGTTGCAGTCTTCTTACAGGGAAAGCAGGCCCTGCCAATCTATGGCAAAATAATTGCAGCAACATTTTCCTCCCTTCCTTCCTCCCTCCCTCCCTCCCATCTTGCCATGTCTTACTCTCTCCAGCTCCAATTTACCTTGGACTCCTTTGATAATGAATTGTGATTTAACCTCCACTGAGAATTTAGATCTCTCACAGACTAGTAGGGTTGAGAGCTCACTTGTGCCTGTGGCCCTGCTGGAAGCCACCCTAAGACAAGAGACCCAGGCCATTGCAGCAGCTCTTGCTGAAAGCATTTATGCCATATTTTGTCTTTTCTCTGTAAGCTTGCAACTGAGGCAATATAAAAGTTCTTCCTTGTCCTTCACAGTAGAAACATATTTCCAGGAAGGGTGATTACACACCCACTTTTTACCCCTCTTGAGGCATTGCCTATGCTTCTATATCTATTCTATATCTGCCTGTTGTCCTTGCACTTGATTTTCTTTGGAGATCTTCATTGGTGCAGCAAAGAATCAAACCAAAGATCTCAGACTGGGACAGTTTGTGCTAATAAACAACTTGAAGCAGCCAGGGCTGAGCCTATAGTTGCTTAGTATGAAAGTGTGGTGCAGGGTTAGAGTTGTGGTGAGCAGTTTCTTTACCAGGAACCTCATGTCTTCCAGCAGCCCATAGGGTTTGTTTAACAGAGGAGCCTGCGCTTGCCTCTGTCAGTGGCACCACATAGCCCAGACAGAAGCTAAATGGAAACAAGCAGAGACCTTTGCCATCTCTTTTGGCCTTTTAGAACAGGGATGCTTTCAGAGAAAGCCATCAGCACTTGGACACGGTCTCAAACGTTGGGCTTCCGCTCACCTACTGTTCTATCCACCGTCCCCTCCTTCCCTTCATTCCAGATATGCATAAAGCCTGTCAGGAAAGGGTTAAGTGCTGCTTACCCCAGCCAGCTTTGCGTATTTAAAGTGAGTAAAGGTTTAATTACCAAATGATGACAGTGTCATATGGTTTTGGTGATGGCGCGTGGCATTCGATGAATGCAGAAGAGGGGAGGATGTGAGAAAGACACTGAGTGGCAGTGGGGAAGCGAGGAAGCTAAAAATGCCAAAGACAGTAAAACATCTGTAATTTGCAATTCGCTAGTGTTCGCTGATTGCTCATGGATTAAAGATTAAAATCTATTCTCTGGCAGATGGGGGAGAGAGAGAGAGGAAATTCTTACGAGCATGTTTTGCATCTGCATTTCATTCTGCTCCTCTTTACAATAATCACGGATGAGGAAATAAACCCAGATCTGGGCTGGCAGGAGGCGGGGAAAGCACACAATATAGGCAGGACTCAGCATGCTTCTGCTGCTCGAGAAATGCCAAGCACAGAGAAGGAGCTGACATCAGGATTGCTCTTCTTGATGCCTGGGACTCTGTTTTGGCTGCGTGAGGATGAATGTTCCCATGAGGCTCGGAAGTGCCAAGAGCCAGAGCAAAGTCTTTCTTCTGGTCACCCCAATTCTGCATTCTGGGGTTTCTTTGATAGGAAGGGGACGTTAGCCATCTGTCCCGTCTCAAGGGATGACTGAGTCTGGCTACAGTGTCCATGACGTGATGTTAACGCTTGCAGGCAAACAATACAAGTAGAAATAATGTTTGCAAGTATAAATCATTTTTATAACTTCAGCTAATCAGAATCTGTCCCTTTTATGGGCATGATGAGCTCTCTCTCTTTCTCCCTCTCTCATTCTGACTCTCACACAGGGTTTCTCAAGTGTGCAGGACATTAAAAGAAAAATGGATAATAAAACTGCAAATACAAGGCCTGCTCCTTAGAGGGGCTGCGTACTCACAACTGTGGTTGGCTTCACTGGAGCCAGCTTTTGTGGTGAAGCCCACAGTTTGAAAAGTATGAGGCAGCCTTAGGACTTGCACACTCTGGCAGGCTTGTGGAGGTTAGGGCACTCTCCCCCTGCAATGGAACAGAGCTGGTGGTCTCCTGCCTGGCAGCTCTGCCTGGCCTGAAGAAATTGTTCTGAAGGAATAAGGATTACATCAAATGATGAGGATGTAGCACAAAGGGGCTCACAGCTCCTGACCCTGCTCCCGGCCCTAGCTCAGTTCTTTAGGTAGTTGTGGTTGCCAGGAGGGGCAACTTCTCCCTGTGGCAGTATAAACCAGTGTTGGTGAGGAACTGTAGCTCCTTTCTGCTCCATCTGCCTCCCACTTCAAATATTATTGGCTTAGCTCCACCCACACCAACAGGTTTTTTCCTGTGGGAATAAAATTTTGTTGGGTGTCTTTGGAAATGTTGTCTGAATATGAAGCTGCAACAACCTATCAATGAAAATGTTCCTTCCACAAATGGCATGCATTGCCATAACATTTATTATATGCATATCTTTCTGTAAATTCATTGTCATATGCTTACCTCCATCTGTATGCACATACAGAGATGCTCCTAAATGCCAGTCCTCATCCAACAAACCTATGCACTCTGAGTATTCAAATATTACCGTAGTTTTTGGGTCATGGGAGTGAGGTGAACATGCCAAATGGAACCTAGACTGAGCTGGGCACAGTACAAATGGTATTTGCTGTGACAGTGGGAAAGGACACTGGCCTAAGTGTCCTTGGGGTCCCTCCCATCACATCTCTGTTGTGTTTCCGTGTCCCTACCATAGCTGTGACTTAGCTGCCAGGTCCCCGTGCCATGTTGGTGCTTGGGCTCTGTGTGCCCCTGAAATAGCCTCATGTCAACCCACAGTAAGCAGATTGTTTCATGGCCAATACCCAGGTCTTTGTAAGGTGTGAAGACCTCACACAGTCTTACCTTGTGGCAGGGAAGGGAACGCTCATGGATGCTGTTTTGGCAGTCCTGTCTAGACATTGTGAAACTGCACTCTTAACTGGTGAGTGTTGCTGCTCCTCAGTCACCTTTGGGTCTTGGTTTATACTCTGTCATGGAGCAGCCCTATGCTTCCTGTTCCTTGATGTTTTTCAGCCCATTCTGACTGGAATGCTGGGCTTGTGCTTTCTACTGGTTGTAACAGTGCTAGCTGGAGCTAACAGGAAATCTTAACTGGAAGATGTTTTTTCTGAGCAGTGTGTGGTACAGCTTGCCGACAGCTTAATAGATAACTTAGGGCTCAGTTTAGAGTTGAGAGAATAAAAAAGCTGAGCTGTAATAGGAGGGGGCTGGAAAGATTCTGGTGAAGGGAAGTGGATTGTGCCAAGATACATCATCTGATTTTTTTTTTTTTTTTTCCCTGGGGAACAACTGCTAAGTGTTGGCATGTTGTTTAAATTTCTCTTTAAAAAATTAGTTTTATATTTGCCTTTGATAAGTGAGAAGGAAAGTGTCAGAGAAAAGAATGTGCACAGGAGGAGAAAAAAACCCCAGATGTGTGGGCAAAAAAGAACCCAACATTTGATTAAGAAGAGGAAAGTGATCTCTTTGAATTGGGTCGCTGCTGTTGGACCACTGGGAAAGCTGTGTCTCTGTTTGCAAGTGATCTGTTTCACCAAGCGAAAAAGATGAGGCAGAGCAGAAGAAAAGCTGAAGAAAGATCAATGGGAGGAGGGGGACAGCATGGCAGATTTAATTAATTACTGCATATTAAAATGTTTGTTTACAGTAACAAACAGCTACAAGAGGTCTGATGTTAATTAATTTACAGCATTTTTCACCAGTCCCTTTGCCGTTGCTGGCAGTCAAGGAGGTAACACTGTGGCAGGTAAGATAATCTCTCTTTGGATTTACAGCAGCATCTTGGATGAGTTGAGGAGGCAGTGCAGTTCTGACTGGCTGCCTCTGCACAGCACAAGACTGAGGGGATCTTGTCCAGCCAGTGAAAGGGACATCATTTGGCAGCCTGGGCAAATGGGGCTCTGCTATAGCTTGGGAGCTGAGCAGTGTAAGGGCAGGTGCAAGGCTTGGATAAGAAAGCCAGGCTTTTTGGGATGGGGTTTTGGTGTCATCTTGGTCATGCTGCAGAGGCAGGTGTGCTGTCAGGTTTCAGTTAACTTCACTGTTGGTCCTGCAGCTCCAAAGAAATCTGGGAAGCTTCCGTGATACTTAGGACTGTGTAATTTGATCTTTGTAGGATTGGCATGCAGAGAATCACTGTCCTCCTCCGTGTGTGAAAGATTCTGGAGTGACATGTTCTGCCCCAAAGGTGGATGTGGTCAGTCTCTGTGGGCACTAAACAATTTTGTTCTAAGCTGGGATCATTTAGGTATTGGTGGGTTGATACAAGGGGAGAGCAAATCCGGAAGAGAGTTTTGCAATTGGAATGTGCCTGAATGTGGGCATCTTTCTTTGAACACATCAAAGTTCAGGCTCTAGGGAAATCTACACAGATATTCCTCCCACTCAGTGTGGCTTCTCTACCTGCCCACCTTATGCTCTGGCCTCAGTCCTCACCTAGATGGCTTTGGAGAGCAAAGGAGAGATGGCATTTTTATGCCCCTGTCCTGATTGTGCTATAGCTATATCTAGATGCCTTCAAAGGGGGTGAGAAAATCTATGTGAGCTGAGAACATGGGTCAGGTCCTAAGTGCAATGTGAGAGTTCTGCAAACAGAGGAAAGAATCTCTAAAGTTATTAATAAAGCTCTGTCTGTTGCTCTGAAATGACTGGAGTGCTCAGCAGAGATCTGAGGAGCCCTTTCGCACACTACATAACGTGTTTATGGATGGACAGGTATTTAAGCACAGAAAGAGCAAGGCTGAGTTTAAAACCCCTGATCCCAGATTCACTGGTGTCAACATTAGCAAAGAAGCAGTACAGCAGGTCTGGTTTTCACACCTGGCTGGCTCCTCAGGCTGATAGAGCTGCGCTCTGTACTCTTTTTCCAGCGAGCCCTTTGTAAAGACATCTGTCTCCTGCCCCTCTTGGGAGGTCTCTTACACCCATAAGGCTGTTAACACTATGGAGAAGATAAGTCATATCTTACTTCTACCACCAGAAAGGGCCTCACAGATGAAACCCCAGCTGGAGTAAATCAGCATTGTTTCCTGAACTTCCCTGAACCTCGGTTGTGCCAGCTGTGAGAGACTGAGCCTCTGTCTTTCAGCTGCCTCAAGGCAAAAAAAGTCTTCTCCCACTTTTGGAAGCTCCTCATCTGAGTTTCTCTGTGTGGCTGCAGGTGGGCTTTGTTCCTATGTACTTGGAGACCTTTGCTGTAATCCCATAATTGATCTTTGTAGTGGCCCTGATATTGGCCCTGTCATTTTAATTGGCAGTTAACACTTGTAATTTGTCCTGACTGTATCCCGCCGGCAATTAGCTCTTGTCACTGTGGTTCACTTCCAAGTTCTTGATACCTGGTGTTAAGAGGTCCTAACACTGGCCTTCTTAAACAACCCTTTTCTATTTGCAATTTGACCAGCTGTAACTGTGGACATGAGCCACTCTGCTCCACCCTGATCTCCACCATACCCTAATCTCAACATTAACAATCCTTGTAATCTTCCTTTCACCGACCTCTGCAGTCAATCCCCGTAGCAGAGAATCATAACAGTAATTGAATGACAATCAGCAGAAGAAAGCACTCTAGCAGGGAGACATGCTGAAGAACAGGACTCAGAAAAACTGGGTTAACTTTTTAAATTCATGAAACATTCAGATTAACCTTTGTGAGTGCATGCAGATAGTCTTTGCTGGGTGGGTGCTTCTTCACGTTTCGGTCCATCAAGGCACCAAATAATTTCTACAACCCAAAGAGAGAATAGAGAGTGTGGTGGGTTGAGAAATGACAAGGGGTTTTTAGGTGCTAAGTGTGGCAGGGTGAGAGTGAGTTTTTCTGTAAGTACCATGTTGTTTCAGAGATAAGCCTGCAAGGCAGCAAAACCTTTGCTGACGAATGATTTCTCAAACCGTTAACCGGCTGAACATAGCTGAACATCTGGGGAAGACACCGGAGCAGCTGTTGCTGCTCTGTAACTTTCCCTCAGCTTTGCCATTAACCAGAAAAGTGCTGGCAGAAGGCAACAAATGGGAAAAGTGGAGCTTCTCAGAGCAGGTGTATCCCTGCCCTGGATGGAGAAGTTGCACAGCCCTACAAATGAGATCATAGACCATGGCACAGGGGGTATATGTTTGCACCTGGCAGTTTTAATGAGAAGGAGACCTATGGCCTTCTAAGAGGCCTACAGACGTATGTGGCTCTTAGTCCATCAGAAAATTCCTGTTTTGTGGCTATTTGCTCTTTCCACGGTTAATCCATGTTGCAGTAGTAAGGGTAGATAACTTTAGTGACCTCAGATGTCTTACATAGGAATGAAAGTTCTTCTGAAGGGGAATCGCTGCAATTGAGATTGGAGCATGTTCCTTATGTATGGAATACTCAAAAAAGGAACTATCTTCTAGAAAGCCTTTTTTGGATCTATGAACAGGAAAAGGTAAAGGCTAAACTTGTAACAGCTTGTACTTACTATGAAAAATGTCACCAGTGTTGGTGGCGAAGCAGAACACAGATGCTTTATTGCGGATGTTTTAGCATGGTTCTCCTGGTGCTGTGAAGTGAACAGAGGATTCAGAGACCCTGGGTTTAGTCCTGTCTATTGTATGAGCTAAACTGAACCACACCACTTCTCTGTATCCTGTTTCTTCACTCTTTCTGTGTCTTGTCTGTTCATGGTGTGACAGATGTAACATATGGGCTCCTGAGCTCCAGCTGGGCTCCAAGTGCTATTGCGGTAGGTTTCTCACACTACCAGTAACATGCTGACTAGGGACAGTGGAGTTATTTTATTTAATTTCTAATGCATGGTGAACAAATCAGATTAGGAGATGGCTGAATATCTCCACATGTGAGCTATGTACCAATAATTTCTATAGGGTGGTCAAACACTGGAACAGGGTTCACAGAGAGCTTGTGGGGTCTCCATCTGTGGAGATATTTGAAAACTGACTGGACACAGCTCTGAGCAACCTCATCTTGTTGATCTTGGTTTGGACAGGATGGTTGAGTAAGACAATCTCCGTAATTCCTGCTGACCTCATCCAGTCAGTGATTTCATGCTAAGGTGCAAAAAGATCCTGAAGGGGGTCCTTCTTCTGGCACAGGCACTGTGGGACATGGTCCTGAAGAAGTCTCCCAGTAACTTCCTGAAAGTCTTTTGATGCGGGGAGCTTGGCAGTGCTGCGGAGTTGTGAACATCTCTGGGACCTGTAGGATAGTCCAGGAAGGATGCTGTACTTCAGAGAGGCCTTTGGGACGTCTGATAACAGCCATGCCTTTTTCTCCCGTCTGGACTGCTGGTGCTGTGCTCTCTGGGGGGCCAGCACAGTCTCTTATCCTGTGTGGGGTTTTCGTCATTTTTTGTTTTGTTGGTAACTCAATGTATGGGTAATAGCAGCAGCTGCTCTTTGAGAGACTTGGTTTACTCCCTTTAAGTAAAATAACACAGCACAGAACTCACCAGAGCAGGGAGGAGCCACACTGTTTCTCAAGAGGGTTGTGGCTGCCAGCTCTGCATAGCTCCCACCACTGTCTCGGAGCAGTGGTGTGTTTCTTTTCTTTCCTAGTGTGTCTTGGTATTTCACTTTTTTTTTTGACAGAGATAAATGATTTCTTTAGATCTGAATAATAAGTAAGTAAAATCAATATGCAGGTTGAATTGGAAATTCTGACTCAAGTTCAGGCACATTGAAAATTCAGTTTGGAAAGTTTGTGTCAGTTTTGACTCACAAGGGTTGTAGTGGCATTTGTTAACTGTTCTTTCTTTCCCCTTGTTTTGTTCTTTGGGCTTCTCGTTCCTTCTAGACTTATTTAGCATAAATAGGTTTGAGAGCCAACTCATCCATGCACTGAAGATGCGGTTGGGAATCAGAAATGGGCAGAAAGGCCAGCCTGAAGATCTGAGTTGTGAGACTTCTCTAGGTAGAAATGTAGCTTTTCTCTCCAAGATCTTTTCAACTCTCTAGACTGGGAACTGAGGCTTGAAGAAAAATTGTGACTTGTATGGGCTCCCCATGTAATTGCAAGACTTGGCAGTATTTTCATCATCTGAGAATGTATCCAGAATATACCTGGTTTCTGTCTCCTTTCACTGCAAATTGTTGAAGCAGGTGCTGTATTTCATTACTGATCAGTGCAGAATGTAGTGGAGGGGGCTTTGGCCTTCCTAGGAGCCCCTAGGCACTGAGATCATACTTTGTAATGAATAACAGCATATGGACACGGGGTGATCTCGGACAGGGTCTGACTGCACTCTCTCCCTGTCTGATGTCTGCGGGGTTTTTATATGAAATCAGTGAACTGCACTGATGTGTATTAGTGGAGTGTCTGGAGCATTGCTCCTGATTTACACCACTACAAAAGTGATCACAGACTAAGCAGGTGCAAATGTACATATTTGATGTAGACCTCTGCCTTCTTTGAGCGCTTTTGGAGTAACTTGACAGTATATTTTTGCCTGTAAAGCCTCTCATTCTTCTGTGAGGAGCAAAGCAAATGCTATTTCACAAGGAGAGTACAACGTCTCTCTTGGTAGAGGCAGCCTATATAAATCTGTAGTAATAATACCAATAATAATTATTATTATTATTGGGTAATCTCCTGTTCAGGATTCTGACTGAGCAGGCAGTTCCTCTGCGTTTCGACAGCCTTGTGGCCAGTAAAAAAGCATTAAAAATGATGCAAGCATTTAGCATTTGTGAACTTAACTCTATAAACTTGATGGAGTGAAGAGAATCTTTTTGTTCTGTGCTGAGCTGAGAAATACTCTGGCACTCTGGACACCTGCCATCTTCCCCCTACTGCCTCTTTTATGTCCTGCTGTGAATCTGCAGTATCTTCTGCAGTGGCAGCAGCTGGCAGGACTCCGGTGCCTTTACCCCCCCAACAGCTTTCTGTATTTGTACATCACCTTGCGCTACATGGCCCAAGTTCCTGTGCAGGGCTCCTTAGGGCTCTTGCAGTGAGTGTGATAAATAATGACAATAAAATATGTCAACAATGAACAACATGACCCTGTAAATCATTGACAGCTAGAGCAAGTGTTTCCTCTTTGGAAAATAGTCACCCTCATGTCTGTATTATTCTTTAATCTCTTTATTGTCTTTCCCAAGCTAACATTGGGCAGCAGCCATACAAATCCATGGGGTAAATATGCCAGAGCAGATCCACAACTGAGTGGAGGTGTTGGGGTGTTGGCAGATGCCTTTGTTGCAGCCCCCTTGTCCCTAGGACACCCTCCTGTAACACTGAACTGGGTGTATTATTCCTGTAATCACTCAGTAGGCATATTTCTGAGAATGAGATCTGAGCCAAGAGCAGAAATCTAATTCAGGATCTCAGACGATCTTTCTTTCTTCTAACTGGTGGCCTTGGGCTCAGAGTGACTGACTCACACAAGGAAATGAGTGTGACCTGTACGTTGCTACTGCTGTGTGTGCACGTAAGGGCAATTGAGTTGGTTGATATCTGATGAAATCACTGATGACTTTTTGGTGACCTCTGATGGAAAGGTCACGTTTGAGACCAGGAGATTTTTTTCTGCACAGTGATCTGTCATAAACAACAGCACCTCATTTCCACATGCTGGCTCTGCAGGAAACAGCAGCAGTCCAGCATTTTCAAACTTTCCTGTATAAAACTTGGGGTCTGAACGTTTAGTTAGCTTAAATCAGTGTAGCTCCCTGGGAATCAAGGGAGTTGTACTTATCTGCACAAGCTGGTTCTTAAACAGGATGCACTGAATACTGTGGGGTGCCCAGGGTTCCTCTCCCATCCCCTGAATGGGTGTGCTAGTTACACTAACTTTTGAGCAATAGAACACTCTTAGTAGTAGAGAATGTACAACTAAGAATCAAATCTTTATTTTCAAGGCTTGAAAGTGTTGGTCAGAGAACAACACACATGATCTCTTGTAGGTCCCTGAAACGAACACATATCTGATTTGTCTGCAGTTTGGTTGCAAGTGAAGAGAGTACTAGGTCACATATTATCTGGTTTGTATACAGCCACTGGTGTTGAGGAATAAAGTCAGGGAATAGTCAGAGAGATGAATTAGGGGAAGACTGAAACCTCTCCCTACTGGTTGCCCTGAAGAGGGATGGTGTGCAGACTTGAAGGCTGTGGATCACACAGTCTAGAAAATAGGTTATGGTTAGGAATGTCGACCTCCTGAACTGTGGGGCTGACAAGGAGGTGGGGAGCCAGACAGACCAGAGCACATAACACTGGGGCCATAGGCTGCAGGTTATCTTTCTTCTGCAGTGAGCAGTCCTGCCCCATCTTTGCTTGTCATAGAGCTGACCTGCCTTTCACTCGGAAACTTTGTACTGACAGTGTGTGTATAAATAGATATCTCTTTTTTTGGAGATACCGTTTTTCACTGTTCTCACTGGAGCCTAATCCCTGCTCTCCCTGTGCTCTGCTGTCAGCCAGGATCCAGTTCTCCATACTGCTGTGTAGTATGTGACTACTGAGTTGGGGCTATTTGTCACATCTCAGGCTGCTCTCTGGTCCTTACTAAGGCTTCTCTCTGCATGCACTAAAGTTAGGGAAGAGGTAAGGAAGAATGCTGGTATCTTGATGATGACAAAGGATGAGCCTAAGGTTGAGGGAAAGGATTAGGCTCAATTGGTTTCGCAGCTGCTGTAGTCATTGGTGTCAGCAGAGGGTTTGCTTAACTTCCTTATGTGTTTTGGGCTGCATCATCCTATGTTACAGGCCAATTGAAATAGCATATGACTTTCCACCAGCTAAGAATTTGCCCTCACCTCATGCTGCTCCTCTGCACAATGCTGCTGCCATTGTATATTCTCCTACTTGTCTGCACCTTCCCATGCTGCCTAGGACAGATTGGCAGGACTGGATGTGTCTCCCTTTCCTATCTGGACTCTATGTAGAGTGAGCAATCACAAACCTCCAGTGGTGAAATGTGCTTTGAGGAGTCAGTGAATGGCTCTGGATGGCCCCTTTTGCATCCTGCACTAACAAATTAAGCTCCTCGTGCCTTCAGAGTAAGATTGATAACTCCTCTGACATTTCATATTCAATATTCTGAATATTTAGAGGTGTGGGTTTCCCTTGAGATACCAGTCTTCCTGCTTCTCTCCCCCTTTATCTCCAGAGAGCCTGCTGGGAGACCGAGGGGGTAGAGAGGGGGGAAGAAATATTTAAGACTTGGGGTGGGGAAAAGGAGAAAAATGACACAGAGGAGCTTTTTCCTTTTTTGACTTCATCAGCAGTGTCTCTCATTTCAGAACCTGGCAAATGGAATTGTACTGCTCAGCCACGATGAATGATCTGTGGGTTTCCTTACCACCCCCCACCCCAGCAGGGTCACTGAAATAGGCCTCAAAACTAAAATAAAAATATTCCTGTGTTTATGGACACTGGATTCTGTGATCTGTTCTAGCTGAGAGGTCAGAATTGGAAGGAGATGGAAGAGAGAGAAACGAAGGGAGCTCAGCAACCTGAAAACTTTTTGTTTTTACTTTGCCATGAGTGGGCAATCCAAGTATTTGTCTATCCAAGTACCTAGGGGTTGCTTAAAGAATGAGAAATTGAAAGAAAATAGTTGGATTGCAATTCTCCCATCCCTACTCCTTCTCACTACTTGAGGTTGTAAAAGGAAAAAGTAATGGCACCTGGAGCAATTTTGGATGCCCAGAAACATATCTTTTCCAGGTGGGATTTGTCCTAGCTCAGTTCACTCTAAAGAGGTTGGCCCAGGTTGGTTTTCTGATCCAGCTTGTTAGATGCTGAATGGAAGATCTTAGATGCAGCTTTGCAATACTGTTTTCTGTCTTATTATGCCTGGAAAGGAAATAGTCTGCAGTTCCTGCTGTAGCATGTTAATGTCTCAACTGATGTCACCCTTTGTGACCTCTGTGTCTCATCAAATCCACTTCGGCCAGAACATAGATGAAAAAGCTTCGTGTTACCTTACTCTGTCTCATCTGCTCCCTCAGCCAGTCAGATGAGGTGGTCTAAATTCCAGCTAGTCAAGCTAGAACAGGTGGACAGGTGTTTAATTTTTTTTATTTCCCAAAGGAATTGTGTGTGTAGCAATGAAACTTTAGCCTGTTTGCATCTGGCTGCGGTACATTTTGGTCCATGTTGTGCATGTACTGGTTCACAGTATATTAGTAAAGGGACCCTGTGCCATTGAAGTGTGTGATAGGCTTGTCTCCAAGTTGCTGCCTGTCCTCCATTATCCCCTGAAAGCCCCACACAGGTGCACATGCTGGCAGTCCAGAGGGCAAACCTGTGAGCAGGGAAACAGGCAGTCTGGCAGTGACATCCTGGGGCAAGAAGTGCTGTGTTGGCAGTTCAGTTTTCCTGGTGAGAGCTTCCAGTGCCACAGATGAAAAGCTGTGTGGTGTGGAGTGTCTCCTATGCTGCTGAGACGTGTTCTACAGATGTGGTACAACTGGCATGCCTTGTGGTAGCTTGGGGGTGGCCTATTCCCTGTAGCATGAAAGAAATATGTTGTCCAGTGAAGGGGGGTGGATTGCAGCCTCTTGTGTAAGAGAAAACTCTCTCGGCAGGCTATAGCCCAGGGCAGACATTCTTTGCTCACTCACAGTAATTCACCATCTCTCAAGGGACCCATTGAGCTTATTTAACAAAGGTCAGCTAAATTTTCTAGTATCCTGCTGTGAAAGCAGGATTAACAGAAATCTTATTTATCCTCGGTGTCCAGCTACTTGACTGTTTCACTTCAAACTGCCATGCTGGCATAGTCTGAATTTGGTGTGGTTGTGGTGGAGAGAATCTTAAAGCACCCACTGAGTGCTGACTTGCATGAGGTTGCAGCTGTACCAGGAGGGCTTGATTTGCTTCCTCACTTTCCCTGGCCTTATTTTCCATGGCCAAAACTCCCTAGGTTTTGAGTAACTCAGGCTTTTCATCAGTTTGTACAATTATAGGCAATTTGGGCTAGTTCTGACCTTAAAGAGGACTTGCTTTCATATTCACTAGAAGCATTTGTGGCTCACTGTGTGTGCTTTCTGCTTGAGGGATGTTCCACGAATTGAGTTGTCTGTTCTATTTTCATTGCTGCTCTTCATGGCCTGGTGGCCCCATCTCAGCCAGGGTTTGTGGTGGTGGGTGCTGTGTAAAGCACGATGGGAGGCAATAGCTGCTCTGAAGATTGTTTAGTCTAAAAGAACATGTCTGCCAGGTTTGCAAGAAGGGTTCTGGTTTTCTCAAATGGGGGTCTGTTACAGCCTCTTCCTGGTCGCTCCTGTGAGATATCTAATTTACCTCTCCCTTTCTCTTTCTTTTGTTGAGCCATTGAGTCTGTGTATCCTGCTTCTGGGATTTCCCTCGTCACCCCAGCAAACAGCATGTGTTCCTAGCTTGTGGTATGCAACATCCACCCCTGTCCCTCCTGCCCCAGATTTCACTGTTGCCCCTGTTAGCAGCTGCTGGAGCACTCAGCTGGTCTGCAGCACCACACACCACCTGCCTCAGCAGCCAGGTTATGGTAGCTTCTCTGGCTAGCTGAGGAGAAGTAACCACCAAAAACCTGGGGAGTTTTTACAACTTCCCCAGGACATGTTCAGGGAGCTTGCAGCAGACCTGAACTCCTGTTCTTCCAGGCAGCAGCAGTGCCTCAAGCACAGGGTCACCCTTCCCTTCACAGCAATGGGTTCAACCTCTGACTACAGATGCCTAAATGGTTTGTGGAGCAGACACAAAAAGCAGAGTGGACTGTGGGTCAAGGCAAAGCAAAGGGAGACAACAGTGAGGGCTGAGAGAGTCTCCCAGCCCTTTGCAGCTGAGGCTGGAACAACTCCATCCTTCCCGGACTTCTACCTGCAACCCCTGAGTGAGTGTAGCAGTAGCTGTCTGTTCTGCTGATATGAAGTAAAAGCAACATGGCAAATGGTGGTTTCTAGCTGCTGCAATTATCTCTTGAGAAGGAAACAAGCAGCAGCCTTTGGCATGGCTCTGATCAGCTGTTTTGGACAGGAAGGACAATCGCAATTTCACATGTTGGGTTTCCTTTTGTTGATGTGCCATGATACTCAAAGCAAGTGAGGCTGGGCACGATGAAAGCTTGATCCTGGCACAGAAGAGAGCTGGGTGGGAAGTCAGACTCCTGCCTTTGGGTAGAGTCCAAGCACTGATCACTTCCAAAGTTAGATTTCAGTCTTCTCTTCAACTCTGGGACCAATTCCTGCTTTAAATAGACACTGATGCTATTTCTACCACAGAGGAAGGTATAAAGCTTTTATTCTGAATTCCTACCTGTGTCAGAAGTTAAAAATAAATCAATCTGTGTGTCTTGGACTCATGGACTCAGTGTCATCTAGGCCATGAAATGCTGTGTAGGTTCTGAGCCAGATGTGCTTTGTCTTTTAAAGGAAGGGGCTTCATGGTGGATAGCACCCTGCTGGTGATATCACCCTGTGTCGTGTCCTGCTGCTATGTCACAAGTGGTGCCTGGGCTAAATGTAAAATCCTGACTTGCTGTGACTTTCGGTAACCAAGGATGTTCTGTGTATTTTTGCTCTTGTCAACCGTTCTATTTCTCCTCCAGTGCTCTCCCTTCCTCCCTGTATACAGGTGACTTCTATCATGTAAGGTCTTATTTTCAAGCCGGACTCTTCCAAGGGTGTGTATTTTCTGAAGGTGCAGGTTGTATGATGATATGATTGTCTGGTTCTATTATGGTGGAAGTTAGTCCTGTGTAATAAATACTGTTGTTTCTTGGCCTTTGGCCCATCAGAGCAATGGCTTCTCCTTCCTATCATCTCACATACCTCCTTCAAGAGGTCACCTATTCTGAAAAACATATCCCTCAGTGGGAGAGGGAGATGAGGAAAATGCAGCTCTGAAGATACAACACAGATACCACTACCCATAACTCTCATTGATCCAATGTTCAGCTAGGTTGGGTGTTGTCTGAAAAGGTAGGCATCATACATGCCTCTCCCTAGACACTTAGCCAGGATGACTTTTGCTTAGTGAAGGACATCTGAACTCCAGGATGGGCAGAAATAGCCTGGGTTTCGGAGTCCAGTCTCCTTAGAGACAGTGTCAGTCTGTGAGTCAGATGTACAACTCAGAAGGAGCTGCAGAAATCTTGGTCTATATGCCTTGACTTCTCACAGACCCTTCCCCAATCCTCTGTGAAGCCTACTGTGCATCAGGCTTGAAGCCACAGTGATGAGAGCAGGAAGGATCAAAGACACAGCCATGCATCTAGTGGGTAAAAACACACTGATGGTTCCAGGCCACACGTCATTCTGCAAAATAAAATGAATGAAAGTATACCCCCAGCCCCAGCAAAGGTGACCTAAAAAAATGTAAATAGTGTGTGGATATAAATCATCACCAGCCTCATCTTCTCTACTGATGTTCCTTACCTGTTCCAAGCCTCCCTGCCAGTGGGGGCAACCAGGACAGGGAACCAGCATGCTGCAAGTGCTGTGGGGGCTTTAAAGTAAGAGAGGTTAATCTACCCTTCTCTATGTAGTCTTTCCTCTTGGGATGAGTTAGTCTGTATTATGGCTCGAGTTGGGATGTCTCCTGCCACCCATGGACTGTCTTCATCTGTCCAGCTGCAGACAAAGGAGAGGAGACACTTGCACAGCACTAAGAAAGAGAGGAAGCCAAAGGAAAAACAAAAGGGAGAGTACGAGGCAGAAGGAATTATTTTCTTTTTTTTTTCTTCTCTTTCCCTTTTTTTATTCTTCCTGTGCTCTGCCTGTTCCTGTCAGAGCTGCTGGAAATTGTTACCGACAGATCGAGTGTCTTCCAGTTTCTGTGTCAGGGAGTTTTGCCGATTCTATGAACCATGCAAAAGAGGGGTCAGGCAAGAGAAGGAGAGAGCAAGAGAATGACCAATTCAGCAGAGCTCTGGCTTTATCACTGATCTGGTCAGGTTCACTGGGTTTTAACTCCATGAGCCAGTCAGGCTTAGAAACTCACACCTTTGTTATCACCTTTCAAGAGGAGGGAGCAGGGTGGTGTGAATTCTCTGGGGTCATCAAGAAAGGCAGGCCAGAGATCATCTCCTGTAGCAGAAGCTGCCTTGCCCTCACCCTCCACAGCATGCCAGACACTTGGATGCTCTCTGTCAAGATTTATCACTATTTATTACTTCACAGATCAGAGTGGGGACAAAGGCAGGTTGGAGGAGGTTTTGGATCCTTCTTGGCCCTCCTGTCATAGCTTAGTGCAGGGAGGACCATGACGGGATCAAAACTTGTCCGCACCAGGTATGATTGCTGTTTGGGTCCAGGTCAGAACAGAGCTCTTAGATCGTGGGTCTACTTTTGGTTCTGCTGTGTGTTCTCATGGTGGGAATACAGGCTGTATTTATACCGGTCTAAAAGGACAGACCACCTCCCACCTGTCCCTCTAAATGCCTTGTGTGTGGGCTGTATACAGCTTGTCTTGGTCTGCTTGGCCATGAGCTCCTGTGCCTGGTGCTCTTGGGTGCCCTACACTCAAAAAGATGTGGTGCAGGCTATGCACAGCCAAGGAGGGACCTCGGAGTCTTGTACCTGACTCTATGAAGATATCCAAGGATTTTAATGCTAACCATTGCTCTACCTGCATGTGAAGGTTGTATTGGAGCTGGCAGTATTGTCAGTCATGCTGCAGGTGGCAACTGGAAGGTGAATGACAGTCACTGGGAGGATCAGGCTAAACAGACATCCCAGACTGGTGTAAGAAACTGGGAAAGTATAATTGAAAACTTTGCAGAATCCTTTTCTTGGAACAAAAATCAGGAACAGGAAGCTTACAGCAGTGAGATGCTTGGGCAGTTTCTTCTGCTAGAAGCTGGAACCTGATAGCTATGACAAATGGAGTGTCTTGTGGGGAATATATTACTGCTATGGAAAGTCACTTTTCTGGAAGCTTAGGCCTGACTGAGCTTGAGTGGAGGTTTTGGAGGTCTTTACTTAGCTGTAATAAAGTCTCTGCTGGTCTAGATTAGTTCATTAAATCTGAGTATCTTGCTTCCTCTCACTACTAAAGTTTTGCACTGACATGTTACTGGTAACAATAGTGCTGAATGTGCAGGCTCTGAAAAGAGATCTCTGCCTGCAGAAGTAGTTTCTGTATCATCACAACTGCCTGCAGAGTGGAGGTATAGAAGCTGAAATAGCATTGCTCAGTGGAAGACAGCAGCTGTAAGCCACTGGGCCTTTGGGATTCTGTTCTTTTCCTCATTGATAGGGACCACTAAGCTGTTTGAGTGCCTCTATTTTCCTTTCCAGAAAGTGTCTGCTGTGACCCCTGTGCTCCAGAAAGCCTACAAGAGATGGTCTCTGGCTGCAGCCAAGTTGGGCTACCAGCTCAAGAATGATGTCCACAAGGGGCCCTCCAAAGCATGTACCGAAGGCCTGGGATCCCCCCAGCACTGCAGTGCTCTGCATAACTATTTAGCTGTCCGAGCAGGCAGGCAGAACAAGCAGCCAGTGCCAGCTCTGGGGACAGTGAGGTTAGGGAATGATGTGCACATTTTGGTGGTGGCTTTGGCAAGAACAGTGCTGAATGTAGAGATTCCAAAGGACATGCACAAATAGCAGTGGGGCTGGTGCTCCTCTGCAGGCCAGTGGGAACTGGCTTTCCTGCTGATCACTGGCCTGTGCTATTCCATCACCTTGCAGAGAGTGCAAAATGTTGGCTGGGTGTAATTCAGTAAAAAATATCATGTTGCTTCAGCAAGACATTCCTGGAATTTGGAAAGTGAAAGGTGAGGGCAATGTCAGCTGACCTTGCTTTCACCACCAACAGAAGGCACGGACGGATGTCAGGCATCTGTGTGTGTGTGCGGGAGCTATATGGGGGCTGCTGCTGCTTCCTGTGGTGGTAGAGGCATGTGGTAGGTTTTGTACAGTGAGCACAAAGCTTTCCCTTGCCCAAAGAACTAACAGTCTGAGGTGACATGGGACTGCTGACACAGTCATTGGATGAGTAGGAGAAAACTCCTGGGCTCTAAACAGTCAATTGCCAAAACTGAGCAACTAGAAATCACCTCCAGCAAAGGGCATCTCTAGGTCTCTTAGCTCCCTCCCTTTGGGCAGGACAGTATCTGTGAAGGATCTGGGAATCAAGGGAGTGATGGTGGTGGTGCTCATAAAAGGTTCAAATGGATCTGAGCTGCAGTGCAGAGGGGAAGTGATAATCTGATAGCTGGAGTTTTTGCTTTCACTGAGTCACTTTGGTTTACGGCTTCTGACATGGTGGCAACAAGGCAGGAATATGCTGGGTGCTGGTAGACAGAGATTCTTAAAAATGTTATTGCTGAGGAAGGTTATGGTTTCAGCTCAGGATGGGATGTTGCTGCACAGCAGCCTGGATCCTGTACTGCAGAGCTCTTGAGCAGAAAAGTGGGGGAAAAAAGATACAGCAGAGTGGGTGTGATTTGGTCCAGGTCAGTAATAGAATTTGGAAGCAGTCCCAGACCTCATGACTCTAAGCTTCTCATCTTCAGGTTCATCTCCCTTGGTGATTAGTCACTCAGCTGTGGCTGGTTGAGAGTATCCTGTACCAGGATCCCCACTGAGGAACTGTAGCTCTGTGTGTTCTTAGGTCGTGTCATCTAAATAGCACTTAACTGCATTATGTGTGAGAGGGGTGGCCTAAAATATCAACAAGAAGTATAATAGTGATGGGCTGTCTGCCCATTTGAACCTTTTTCTCCAGTTCTGTTTCTTTTACCTTCACATTCCTTAAACCACCCCAAAAGGTGACAGACTAGTACTTCTTGCTAAAGGAAAGACTGTAGGGTTTTTGGAAGAGGTCTTTGTCTTGTCTCTGGCATTGCCTAGGCTGGCCATTGACAGTAAGAAAAAAGAGGTGGGTTCCCTACTTGGAAGGGAAAGAAGCAAGTGTTTGAGTAGGTTATTAAATCCTCCAGGGGTTTGTGACCCAGGCTTAGAGAAATTTCAGGTAGTTTGTTCCCCTTCCTGAAGGGTGTCACCCTTGCTGTGTGCTGTTTTCTGTTGGCTTCTGTCGTGCACTGCTGATTTGCAACTGTACCGCAGAGTTTCAGACGTGTCCAATATCCTGGCTACAGAATATGTAGAAACTGATGAGCCAGCTCTTGAATTTGGCTAGTTGTGGGCAGCACCAAAGGTAATCTGATATGTAAAGGGTCCTTTAATATTGGTGCTTGTTTCAGAACAACTTGCGTTGTATTTTCCAGCTTTTTCTTCACCGTGAGAAGAGCACAAAGTGAAAGCTGAGGTTTTAGTTTATTGACTTGTCTCCAATGCTCATCCTGATGACTGCATGTGAGATGTGGTAACTCCACAGGGAAAAAGAGACTGTGTCAGCAAACATCCCAAACCAGACAAACCTTAAGCAGTTGAGATTCAATGCAAAACACATAGATGCCAGTTCAATTCCATTGTGATCAGCTTTGTATTTCGTGTGCCTTCTTCTTGTGTGCTGATGCTCTGTTTTCACAGGGTTGGCCAACAATTTCAGCTGGAATTGATTTTAGAAATGTAGGCTTTGGATTTCAGAAGGTACTGGTGAGCAATATAGGGATGAAGGAGACAAGCAGCCTTTGATGGGAGTCACCCAAGTATGGGAACTGAAGATAGCTCTCAAGGGTGGTGTCTTCTGAGTGTGAGATCATGAGCAACAGTGACCTTATGCATGGAAAAGGTGCATGTGGATGGCCTGGAGCACCTACAGTCTGAACCAGCTCTAAAAGGTCTGGAAGGAGTGCATGCAGAGCAGTTATGAAGAGGAGAAGGAGAGACCTATGGTCTGTACTTGTAAGCTGGGCGAACTTCTATTATATGGGCATTACAATTAGCACAGGGGGTGTTTGTCCTGAAAGTGTGTGTGAGAGGAGGGGGGAGTCAGGGAGGGGAGAGAGCTGGCGGTGATGGGAAGGAAGGGAGGGTGCCCTGACCTCTCCTCATAGCCCTGACTGTGTCCCCATCTGAAGGTCTGGCATATCCACTCTCACTACTTAATGATAGTGACATTACCCATCCGCCCAGCATCGCGGGGCTTTTGTCTTCATTCAGGCAGAAATGAAGTTCTCCTGGGCGCACTTATCAATCACTGCAAAGCTCCAGCTGTTCCGGAGCCTTTGGATCGACTTCAACAGCCGTGCTTACAAATTGTCTCTGAATAGCACCGAGCTGAGACCCCCTTTTTTGTCATTGTCTTCCGACAAATGTTTTTTTTCGGCAGCCTTTCGCAGACGTTGCCGGCTGCCTTCTGCCGTGGTGATTGAAAACAGGCCTGTTTTGCATTCTCCTGTCAGAGTCCTGGGTTCAGGGAGCTGTCCCTGAGTGCCACTCCAGCGAGTGCCGTGCCAAAGACAATTACATGCATAGTTTTGCTGATTGCATTAAAATCATTAGAATGAAAGATTCTGAAATCGTACATTAAGGGGGGAAATTAGAAAAAGCTTCAGAGACAGACAGCAACGTCCCCAAAGTGAGGGCAATACAATTAGCTCAAATTGTGTTACATACACACAGTCTAGGAGTAGCTCCTGTAACAAATGACCTTATTATTGCTGTTCCCTCACTCCCTCCATTCCTTTTTCTCTCCTTCACTCCCTTCTCATTCCATTTTCCTTTTTCTCTTCTCTGAAACTTCTTTGGCCAGCATCACTGTTATTCTTGCCTTCACCTTTCTCCCTTTATTTTGTCTTGAGGAGTGCCTGGGAAAAGGCAGTCGTGGGATCCCAGGAATGTAATACTTGGCTTTCAGAGCTGCTTTGCAGGCCATTTAAGAGGAAGTGAGCAAGTGCAAACTCCAGAAGTTAATTTTCAGCTGAGCAAGAAACTTTGCTCTCCTGGGGAACAAGGAAGTACATGACTCCAAAAGCTTTGTATGTGCACCAGCCATCAAGAAGATCAAAGCATTCAGCTGTCTAGCTATACACCATATCCAATGCCAAGAAAGAGACTAGCAGCTATGCCTGAGGTGGGAAATGTTCCTGCATACCACAAGTACCAGCGTGGCGGGAGGTGCAGAAAGGTTAATTCTTGAGGGGAGCGTGATGCTTTTCCAGTATGAATTCTGAGTTTTTGAAAAAAAAAATCACATTATGCCAGGGATCATGGGCCATCCCCTTTATCATCCTGTAACTATGCTGACAGAGAGAAGTTGGCCACCTAAGAGTGCCTTACCCGTGTCAGTCAGGGACTGAAATGCATCCTCCTCAGCTGGTACTCAATGTCTTGACTGGAAAAGCAGTTATGTGTCACTCTGCACTGTGACACTGTACAGTTTCTCTGCTGGGACTTAGGGTAGTTATGGTACAGGCTGTTTCCGGCGTACCAGCTTGCAGCAACCTGTGTCAGCTATGGCTGTGCATCAGCTTGCCCTGCTTTGCTGCTGTGGTACTTGCACTCACACATGATATGTGTCCTGGTATAACATTACTCACTGTAGACCTCATCTGTAGAAGCATCCACTTGCTGCTTCCAAAGAGCCTTATGCAGGTTCTGTTGAAATGCACATCGAGGCATGGAGCACAATGGCATACATGTGGCAGTGAAGCAGCACCACTGGTCCAGGCTCTGCCTTCTGCTTCGCTATTTTCACTGCTCAGTGGCATCCTGGACTGTTTCAGCTGGCCTAAATTCTGCCCACATTTCTGTGCCAGGCTCCTGTCAACTGACTTTAGGTCTTCAGAGGAGCTGATGTCAGTAGGTACCTCTGCACTGAGGGATTTGAAGATATCTATGCAATGTCCTGGGTATTTATTGTCATCGGGGTGGTTTTCCCTGCTAACCCTGTGTACACCTGACTTTAGGCTCCAGTTCTGCTCTCTGGGATGTAGGGTATTGTCTTTCCTCTCAGTTTACACTCTAGCCCAGGATCTTGTTCCTGACAAGAACTGCTGTGGCAGACTTAGTGAAAAACTATAACAAAGGGGAAAGCAGTCCTAATGCTACCCTGATGTACTTAGATGCTTGGAGCAATCTCTGTCTTGGGGATACCGGAGCACAGGGTGGTGACTTTATGTTACTGATGTATTAATAATAGTCATTCAAAGCACTGTACATTGACAAGGCACATTATAAATGTCACATAAGAAGATGTGCCTACTTCTCTTAAGAGATTGCGATCTCAGATTAGATGTGATGAAGAGGGAAATAGAATGTCTACCCGTGTAAAAGTTTATGGGGAGGAGGAAGCAGAGTAGGTTGGTGAGATAATGGGTCAGGGACCACAGTAAGTGTAAAAAACAATAATAAGAGGAAAATGAAGGTAAGAGTGGGAAAAGATATAAGGGAGCAGAAGACATATCAGCAGAGTGAAGTTGGTGGAAGATTTAAGTTGCTTTACTAATGTGAATCAAAAGTGTGGATGGACTGTGTGGGACAAGTGGAGGAGTCCAGGAGGTGACAGGGGGGATGTGAAAAATGGAATGAATTTGTTATGGTAGGGCAGCAGAAACTGGAGACAAATGTGACAGAAGTGGAGAAACCAGGCAGCAAAGGAAATCAAGTTTAAGAGACCTGTTACAAACAGAGGAAATGGAAGTGCTGGGTTTAGTGGCTTTAAGGAAGAGAGGGGTGTATATTGTAGATAAGGAGAATTGGATGTTGGAAAGACAAGCAGAGATACAGGCTTGAGCAGTAAGAAGAGAGTAAAAGTGAGGGACGGGGGACAGAGGCGGGTGAGGAGAGGAAAGGATTCTGGCTGGCTCCAAAGTCCAAAGGGAATATGAAGATGCTAAGCAGAGGAACAAAGTGAGCTGTAGTCCAAAGATGACCTTAAAAACAGAGAAGCCAGATGCTAGAAAAGTGCAAATCTTCAAGGCTATATCAGCAGCCAAGACTCCTTTCAGTAGGACAAATGTGACTGGAAACAGCTGTCCCTTATGAGGTTTTTTGCTGCTTTTTTTCAACTTAACTCACAGGAGGAACAACCAAGAGTCAGTGGGATTTGTCTCAGTTACCCCTACTCCCTTTGAAGCACCTTTCTCCTTACCTCCTTTTGTGGCCAATTCTTCACTTTCTTCCTAGCAACTGTTAAGCTGTAAGGGATGTTGTCAAACTTTGGCATCACAAATGCCAGCAGACCCCTTTGCCTACTGGAGATGAAGACTAACCTTGGCTCTTTCAGAGCATGGTAGGAGATATTCATTCACACCAGACTCTCCCTGAAGGTTGGAGAGTCATGTGCAAACAGTCTACTTGTATATGACATGTCTAAAAATGGACAAGTTGTGGTATTCAGCCTCTGAGGGGGAGCAGCAGGAAGATCAGGCTGTATGAACATAAGGTGTTTGAGACTCAGATACTAGCTTCCAAGACAAATTCATATTCAGGAAATGATACAAAGCAAAACTTAAAACAGTGTCATCAGAAAATACTCTTTGACTCTTCTCCACTGCCTGGCCTATGTCTTCCCTGTACCCTTATCACAATATGCCCCTTAAATTCAGAAGTCCTATCTTGCTCTCATCCAGGGCAGACAGACTTTTCTGAGACAATACGTCCCTTTCTGTAAGATTCCTTCTTTCCAGAAACATGAGAGAAGATCTGAAAAAATCAGTCTCCCAGAGCAAAGTTAGCCTGTCTGCACACCTGTCTATTCTACCAGGGATCTCACTTTTAATGTGGCTTGTGAAGGTGGCTGACTCCTTGTTTGCTTAGAAATGAGGTGCAAATATGGAAGGGCATGGACCGGAGTGCACTGGGGCCAACAAAGGCCTGACTTGATCAACTTCAACAGGCTTTGGATCAGGCCTTTAGTGACTGTTTGCATGAGGGCTGGTGTGAGTAGGCTGAGAAGGGATGTGGTCTATGGCAGGATATCTGCAGAGAAAGGATGGTGCTTTACTGGGGGTGGAAAATGGAATTGTCACCGTGGAATGAATGAATTGTACAGTTTCTCTTTTGTAACCCGGGGAATAATTAAGATAGATGGGTAGATGAATTAGCTGTCCTGCAAGGTCAAAAGTGGATTGCCTTATTACTCTATTATTTCACTGTTGTGGAACTATCACCACTAACGCCTTTTTCATGATATTTTGTACATCGCATAAAAAAAAAAAGGGAAAAAAGAAAAAAGGGGGGGAGATACAAATTGATCGTTTGCTGGTGAAATCAGTCTTCGTCATCGCCAGCAGTGCTTGGATTAATGGGATTGAAGGCTGCTGGAGGTTCAGCCAGAGAGACGGGTGGAAAAACAAGAGAAATTGGTTTGCACCCCTGGGAATGGAATTGATGTGACTTGCACAGAGCTGCTGCAGCAGTGGTGGCTGCTATGCTGTGATGCTGTTTTTTAAAAAAACACAAAAGGGAGATGGGAGAACAAAATAAATCCCTAGCTGGAATACTGGGTCGTTACAAACATGGATGATAATCTTCTAGCATGTTTGGGAGGTCCAGAAGAGTACGTTTGCTGGAAGCCTTTAGGAAACAATAGAGTACAGTCTTTGAAAAACACAGCTGCTTTCTGGTGGCCTTCTGCTGTTTCTGTGGGGCTTTAAAGATGAGGTATGGGACAAGCACTGGAAGGTAGACATTACTCCCATTACTGGCAAATACTCTCAAATCTACATAGGTAACCATAGAGATCTTCCAAATGGGTAAAGACCATTATGTGGATGTAATGCAAATAGAGGACACCAACAATAGACATGGTTGTAGAATGACAGAAATGATGGAACCAGGGATATGTTGATTTAGGTCATTGTGTCATTTGGCCTGACAGTCACAGAAAAAAATATGGTGGAGAGGAAAACTTGTAATTAGTCTTCCCATTTCCAGTGCCAAGAAGTGACACGGAGATGCTTGTTCACTTCTGATTTTTTTTGCTTGAATTCTAGTAAATAAGGATTTTGAGAGGTCTGAACTTTGGAAGGGAGACAGCTAATGTGCTCACAAAAAGTTCTGCTTATGCTTGGCATTGCGCTTATAGTCAATCACATCTTCCTCAAGCACCATGAGCAACAGCGGAGAGAACCCATGTCCACGCGCAGTCAGTGTGTTAAGGGTTTTCCCCGTGGACATGCACTCTCTCTGTGTTTGCCCAGTGTTAGCAGGTGATGGTGCAGGGCAGATGCAGCACAAAACTCTAAAGTGCTGAAGTTCATGCTGTGCTTGACTACTCTTAATCAGCAGTATGCATAGTGTTTATCTGATCAGCCTAAAAGCAGTGCTATTAAAGATCTCTTTCCAAATGTGGGGCTGGATCTGAGGGAGATGAAATCAACACAAGAGTTTTTTGTGTGAGCTAGACATCTGACAGACTGCTTCCTCAGAAATATTTTCCTTTTATCCTGCTGCCTTTTGGTCAACACTGATGCCAGTTTTGAGGAAATCTATCTTTGAAATTGAAAGAGGGAAGCCCAGATTATTTCTGAAACATTGTTTTGCAGGTGGTTGAAGATTGAAGATACTAAATTCACAGCTGTGTCCCATCCATGGAGAGTCAAACCAAGACTGGATGTGATTTTCCAACTCACAACTGGCTCTGGGAGCATTTCCTGTAAATGAGACTATCTACAATATAATAGTGTGTAGGGCAAATTTCCTCTTTGCTTTACCTCTCCTTGGTTCCTGGGCTCCACTCTTGATTATGCAAGATGGTGTTTTAAAACTGGCTATGAACTCTAGGCCGTTTATAAGTCTTTCACTCTTGGAGAGCCCTCCTCTATTGATGTTAAAATTATTCCAGGCTTATAAATCCAGAATAGCACAAAAGTAGAATGAAGATTTCTAATATATATAGCTGTGAGCTGTTTTCATCTCAAAGACACATTAATTCTGAAGTCTAATGAAGACAATTTTTATCTCAGACAACTAACAGGTGATGTCTGGACAGGTGGAAAGCCTGACATCCAAGATGTCACTTGACAAAGGAAGTATTTAAAATAAAATTCAGAATGTGGGGTGTGCATCCCAAAAATTCTTCCAGCATCTTTTACTCTGTTTTCTTCTGTGCTTAATGCACAGATAGAAAAGACTAGAGGGGAACTGGGAAACTCCTTTTCCAGAACTGTGAACAGTACAGAAGCAAGACCTTGATGCAAAACATTACGGTGTTTGCATCAGGCAACTGGCTCTGAAGATAGTCAGGGTGAGCTGAGCCTATTTACTGGCGGGAAGAGCAGCTGCCGCACAGGGCCACTGCTGTTCTCTGCTTTCAGATCTGCACTGTGGATCTTGCCTTCTGCTTTCCTGATGAGAAGTCCTTGCATGTCTGAGGGGGCAGGTCTGTCGCTCAGAGCATGCTTTCTGAACTGTGAGTTTCTATGCTGGGTAAAGAAATTATTTAACCCTTGTGTGTTTTAGATGAGCCTCTTATTTTTGCCAGTATGATTTTCTAGAGCATCTATTACTCTTGGGTTTGGTCCAAACTACCTTTTCTTTTCCTACATTGCACAAGGCAAAGTACTAAAGGATTTCTAAGCTACAGCTGTAGCTTACAGTTGTAACTATAACCAACTCAGAAGTGAAACCATTGAGGAAGATCTGCTGCATGATGTGGGACTGGGTCCTGGCTCGGAGATCTTGGTCCCTGTGATCAGAAATAAGGAGACATGTAAGTGTGATGTACGGTCACCTGACCATAGGCTGTGTTGTGTACCATGCTCCATGGTGTTATTGGACTGACATCTGCCAGGAAGGAGTAATCAGCAGGAAAGGCAGTGCTTGAGCACTGCAGGTCCGTGGGCGTGTGATGTGACCTGGGCAAGCCACTACCATGAGCTTCTACCACGCCCTTTGCTACAGGTACCTGTGTGGGTTGGCCATTTCTGGAGAATTCCCTGCTGTCAACATCCCTATCTCTGCTTTATTTTGGGTGATGAAAGAACAGCTGGTTTGTGTCCCAAATGAGGAAATGACACATGTTGGCATCACATGGGTCTCTGTGTGTCTTTCAGGTGCAATTATGAACACCAGAGGAAGGGTTTTGAGACAGCTCTGTGAGTGCTTCACACGCAGTTCCACATGTGTAGCAAAATAAAGGAGTAATCCCTGTTGTTGGTTTTGCAGCTCTGGTGTATGATTCCTTCTTTTGCCTCTTATCACTGACTCTGTGACTGTCATTATTGGTAAATTGTGTTTTGGCTGAAAACTACATTTTTAACCAAAAACAGTGATGCAGGGAAATTCAAAATGTTTTTTCCCTAACATTTAGAAGCAAAATAAGTTCTCATTTTTCCTATTACATTGGTTATTTTGAAATTTAGGTGCGACTTTTAAGAGTTGTAGAGAGAAAAATCTAATACCGTATCACAAGGACCAGCTTGGATTAAAACTGTACGTTCTGGTTGCTGTGAAACACTTTATTTTTTACATTTTGCTGAGACAAAACTTGTCAGACTGATCCTTCTTCCCTTTTTGACACATTTCCAGGATACTATTTTTTGGATAAGTGTGTGGTTTTACATTTGAAACTTACAGGGGGAGAAAGACGGTACCATTAAAAAGTAGATCTGAGTGAATCTAACGAGGTGGTTCTTTACCTTCTTGTTCTCACAGGTGGTAAAAGTTCAGTGTTGAACATTATAGCTTTTAAAACTGTTCCTGTGAGGAATAAAGTTTTTCTTTGAAGTTGAGGCTTTCATTATGTCAGCTGAATGTGATCAGGTATGCTTGACCTCTGGTGAAAATCAGTACATTGACACTATGATTTTTCTTCTCTTACACAAGCCCCAAGTTTTCACTCTTTCATGTGCCCTTCCTCCTACAGCATTTGCACACCTTACTGCATGTCTAAATTTGACCCATTGGTGATGGTAGCCGTTATGATTTTTATGGTCCTGCTAAATTAATGGGTGTTAATGAAGTTAAAACTGCATGAGTAGAATAAAGTGAACAGAAAAGGTACTGAAAATATGGTTCTGAACTCACAGCTGCACCTTTGAAAGCTGAAGTAGGCACTTTGTCTGCTAGGTTACAGACTCTGGTTATCATCTATGGGAAATTAAAGGTATTATTTTTACCACCGGAGGGCTCCCATATTTTTCCATTAATACAACAGAAACATATAGAAAATGACCAATACTCAAGTGAAGTTCAGACAAACTATATTCCCCACTTTACAGCAAGAACTGTATGCACAGGACCTTTGAGAGAAATGAGAGTAATTGTTGTATTTCTGTTTTGACAAAAATACAGGGCAGACCATGTGATGAACAGACTTATTTGGTGATGATAGCAAAAAAGCAGTATTAAAAATGTGGAATTTTTGTCACTGGATGGAAAACTCCAGATCCTTAGCTTGGGGGGTGGGGAGGAGTTTTCAGCTCAACAGGGCTTTGGGAAGATAACATGAAGACACCAACTTACATGAGGTAAGAATGTGGCCCAGAAGGGACAACTGGTCCTACACAGAAGCAAAGTTTAACCTGCATAAACCATTTGTAGTGAAGCATATATGTTGTGTTCGGATGAACACGTGTGCCTTTCACCCTTTGAACAGAGGCTGTCAGTTTAATGACTCAGTTTATGTAATTTCTCTTTATGCCACTGGCAGCTCACTATAGACCACTGCTCGTGATCTGATGGAAGAATCCGAGTGAACTCTGTCCATGCTCTGAAACAATTATTTTGCTGTCCTGGTTACACAGGCCTGGGAAACAGCCATGTAGATTTGGGCATATTATACCAGCTGCATACAATAAGTAAAATCTGTCAGTGTAATGGGAGCATGCAGGACAACTGGCAGCATCAGTGAATAGCAATGGATCCCACTAAATTCTACCAGCTAAGACTTCAGCCCTATGAGAGAAGGATAAGCAGATTTTGCAATTTCAGATGGAGAAGGAACTAATTTTTTAGTGTGTCACTCTGGAAGTGGAGTGACAGGGAGTGAGCACATGGTTCCGGTTGGGATCTGCCAAGCAGCATACAAAGTGCACTCTACTATGTAAAGGTGTTATTGTTATAAGAGGAATGGCTTCAGCAGGATGAGTTGGGGCAATGAGGTGTCCAGGCCCCTTCCACAAAACATGACTCTGCACGTGCAGTTCAGGGCTTGTGTTGTTACAGGAAGGCAACACAGGGACCTGCTTTGAGAAAGTGTCAGAGACAAACCCCAGGCTAATCAGACTTGCTAACCTCCAGTGCTGCTGCTCCTTGACCAAAAAGTCATCAAGACCGTTGACACTGTGTCCCTCTACATGTGTGAGGAACCCCATATTCCTGCTGCTACCTTCCGTAAGGCAGCAACACAAATGTGCTTCAATTGATTATGAAATCTGGACTCAAAAATGCCAGAACAGGGAAGTAATTTGCTTAAAACTTCTTTTTTCTTTCTGAAGAAAAGGTAGATATAGAACGACCTGAAAAACATTTGCCTTTCATTGCATTTTCTCAGGCAAAAGAAGTTCTGAACAAGTCTAAATATTGTACTTCTCTTATTTTTTAACAAAATGCCTGTATTCCTTAATGAAAAATACGATAATTTTAATGCTTAACGTTAACCCAACCCCAAACTTAAAGAAGAAAAAATATTTCGATTTTAATAGATAAATTTTTCTACTTATGCAAATATAGATATATTACAGCCTTTTGGTTAGGCTATTCTGGAAATACTTTTGGACACTGAGGAAGGCAAATCACAGTAAATTACCATTCTTCCCATTTGCTTCTCAAATTTTTTTGTAGCTAGTGTTGAAGCAAATGTCACTGATGTGCATATACCAGTCACTGGTGGTCTTAAAACTCTCTTGCTACTGGTCTAATACATGGCATTGGACATATCAATCAGCTTCACTGAGAATTAGTTTCTTTAATTTGAATATGATTATCAGAAAAATTAAGCCTGGAATTAGCATCATGAGATGATCCAATCCATCTCCCTACCCTAGGGCAAGAGCCATTCTACCTCAGATGAGTATTTTATAACTTTCTAGCTAATTTTCTGTCTTTAAAAGCTTTCAGTGATAGAGATATCACAGCTTCCCTTCAGCAACCCGTTTCAGTACTTCGCTAGCCTGTAGCACTAGCTCACAGCACTAGACAATTGGTCCTTATGCCTAATCTGGATCTTGCTGCAGTTTAAGTCTTGTTATCTTTTCCATGTTGGCATGGAGAAGGGCTAATTACCTTCCTTTTTGTTCAGTATTTTACCTACTAGGAAGATGTTTCTCCTAATCCTTCACATCTCTAGACTGTGAACATCTTAATTTCTTTTCAATTTTACAGGTCATGCTTTCTAGGTCTTGGACCAGTCATACTTCTCTTCACAAAGGGCTCTTATTTGCTACCATCTCCCTTGAATCTGGGGTCCAGGCCTAGGTTTAATGTTCCAGCTGAAACCCCACCAACACAGAGAGGTCTGACATACCTGATCATCTGTCCTCCTCTTTGAGTGTCCATGAGTGAATTTGGTTTACTTTGCACTGATGACTCTGGTTCAACTTGAGCTTTTTCTGCAGAATTTCTGCCTCACTTACTGTTCTCGATCTCATATTTGTGCCATCGATTATTCTGCCAAAGTGAGGCAACTTGTTTATGTCCGCATTTATTTACACCCAAGGAAATGTTAAATAACTCCTTTGCAACAGAATTGCAGAAGACACTTCTGCTGTCCAGTTGGAATCAACATAGGGAGGAACTGTCTGTGCAGGATCTTGGAAATGCTGGTAAATGTGGCTTGTCTTTCCAACAGAAAGTGTTATGACTGTAAAAATCATATTTGAGCTTAGGGCTCACCTGATCAGCACTCACTAGAACTGCGCAGGGTCAACCTGCTGTGAATAGAGTCAGCACTTCACTACAGCCATGCCATTTCTGCCAACATTGCATGGTCTTTGCAGGTCTCCTGTCTAAAAAGCAACCTAATATGAGCCTCTTGAGCTAATAAAATCATAGAAGGTTACAGAACAAGGTGGTTTGCCTGTAAGCCAGGTAGCATGATTAACAGTAGGCATTTAATTGTTTCTGGTGTCTTCAATGATCAGCATCGGAATGGGTTATTGCCTTCCAGCCCAGATTTACTGTTGACAATGTACCATGTCATACCACTAAACTGTCTTGAAGGTGATTTCTGGCCAGCACAATATCATGCAACTGCATTGCAATGATATTTTGTGACAAATAAAAAATCAATGGCATGCCTTAACTCATCAGCCATATACCTGCAGTGTGTCTTGGAAGGTAGTGGCCCTTTTCAGCAGGGCAGACCTAAAACTGCTGCAGGTCAGTGTAACTGTGCACCAGTTGTGGGGAAATGAATCAGATAGCTTTAATTTCATTTTTCGTCTTAGTAAAGAAGAGGGATGTTGTGAAATAGAGAAAATCTTTCATGTAGAAAAACACCTTATGCTTTTCTTTGCTCTTCCCCTTTTCAAAATGTTTTTTTATTAAATGAGGGTAAAAACTTTAAAAATTTTCTTATATTATTTTCTCTCTCATTATTTTCCTTTCTCCTGCAAATGTCATTTTGGGACAACCCAAGCCTTTATATTTAACAAATAAAAGGGTGGATTTTGTTTTAGCCATGTTCAGCCCTTTTGCTAGCATTGGTCCTTTTTTACACAAAAGAAATAGTTTTGACTGATAGCTGTGATGTAGTGTTTGGAGGACACTGAACTTAGGTCCTTCAGCATTTTCAGAGCTATTTCAGAGCTACCTGTATTTTCCAGCTGAAATGGTCTGTCAAATTGATTGGAGGGTTTATGGAATTTTCTTCTTATTCTTAAATATCACCTAGTAGGGGTAGTGGGAAGAAATACCTCCTTTGAATTCAGCAGGAGAGAAATCAAGGCGCTTTACAGCCCCTTGGCTCTCTAGTTCACTACTCAGAGTAAGTTACTGTTGTGGTTCACTGTCCACCGGCTTTTATTACACAGGACTTGGCCTTGTTGGTTCTTGTGGGGTGAAGGAATATGAAGGCCCTATGCTGAATATATTCACTACTGCGCCTTGGCTTCCCAAGTTTCCATGGCCCGTTTACTACCAGGGAAGTCTGGCTGGGGCTTACAGGCCTTGATTGGCAGTGATTGACAGATGAAGTTTAAGGCTGACTTCGATGCAAATCCAATTTTCCCTCTTTATTAGTGCTTCTTGAGTACTGTCTTGCAACGGTGAAGCCGGTGTGATTTACTGAGTGAATTTACACTTCAGTGGTGTGGCAAGAGCTATGGTAATGAGGGAAAGCCAGCTTAGGTGAGCAGCAGTGCTGCTGCTGCTGCCACTACCACTGTGACACCGTCCCAGCTGGCTCAAACACCACGAGGGCCACACACTGTTGTGGCATGCTGGAAAGGCTCTGAGCTCTCCTCTCAAGGACTGTCACCTTTCTGTGGCGCTGAGGTACCACTGGTAGCTTTGTGCACATTGTTTGACCCCATTGGGTGGAGTCTTGGAACTCCCATCATTTTACTGTGCAGTGTTGCTGAGCTGGGATCATCCCTTACTACCGGAGGAAAAGAAATACCAAAGTGAAATTTTCCTTTCTGCTTTCCCTTTTTCCCACTGCTATAGGCTGACAGTCAAGCTGACCTGCTTGGGGTTTTTGACCACGTTTTCCAGTATTTTAAGAAAATAAAATAAATTTTGAGTAAAATTTCTGATTTCTTAAGACTTTTCTTCAAATTTGCTGCTTTTTATTTTCAAGGGACTTGCTAAATTGTTTTAACCAATGCATTTTTAAAACATAGATGTGCTTCTTCCTATGTTTATTAGCCAAAAGTAGCCTTTACAGCCAGGAAGTGATTTCTGAAATATGTTTTTACAAAAGGTGTTTTTAAATCAGTTCTTTTTCTTTTGAGGAAAAAATACTTAACCCTTTGCTTTGTGCATGTTTTACCTTTGAGTGGTGTTTTGTTGTTTGTCACATCTAATGCTGAAGTGTAAGAAGTCAAATCTGCCATATGGTAGAGCTGCTCAGAGTGGGAGAAGTAAAGACAACAAAGACCTTTGCTGTAGGTCTTGAGGCCTCAGACTGTCTGGGGTGTTGGCTGAACCTCTGAGCTCAGTGCTGTGCAGAACAGCAGTTCATGACAAAAATGGGGTATTCAACACGTAGCTCCCCTTAGATCTCCAAGCACAGTATAAAGCAGGGGACTGGGAGGACTGAACTGGCAGGAATGCTTTTTGTGCATCTTTTTCCTTGAAGCACAAGTAGTTTCACTAACATCCAAATGCTTTGTGGGAGCACAGGGGAGTCTCCAACCATACTATGAGAATTTCCTGAGTGGAAGTTAAGCTGCCTGATCTAAACTAGCAGGACAGAATGTGACCTGATATGGTTAATAAATCTATGCTCTGGGCACTTAGAGGCCAAGGGCAGAGTCAAACTCAAGTCTTTGCACAGAGTTATTCAGAGGATGAACAATGCTACGTACCTCCTCCATCCCAAGTGGACATTTCAGCCAGTGTAGAAGTACAGATCACTTCTGTTAGACCTGTTCCAGCCTGTGTCAGTGACTCATAGTTGGCCCAAGATAAGGCTAGACTATTTGCCTTGTGCAGGACCCTTGTCCAGAAGTCAGGCTGGTGACCTCCCTAGGTGTGAGGTGAGAGCTGGGCCTTTGACCTGGTACTGGCTATCTGTGGTGCTCTGCACTGAAAAGACTATGAAATGTTTTGCTTTTATCCAAACCTTGCAACATTTTGTAAACCTGGTAGTTTATTTTCCACAGAAGTAGTTTGGGAGTTCAGGCAATAGTCTGCTGGGACCTGATGTTTTGTCACGCCTTTCTTGTGCTTTCTTTTTGTAGACCTGTGGGCATGGCTTTCCAAGCCGTGCTAGGGACCCTTCCTTGTCCTGTGACTGAATGAATCTCAAGGAGATCTGAGACATTCAGCCCTTCTGTCTTATTGAATCTCATTTCCTGGTTTACTGAAGTCTTTCCTTTCTCCTCGTTTTGAATTTTCCCTTAATCCACCCTGCAATGTGATGTCAAATACTTGTTTAAAACCCAAACATGCCACTTTGGCCTACTTTCCAATCTGGTCCTGTAAAGGCTGTAGGTATGTGCTGTGTCTTCTGTACATACATGCATGATTCTGCAAAACTCCCTTTGACAAAGAAACAAGGTTTCTTGAGGGATTTGTGCATGGTTAGGTGGCTTGTCAGCAGCCATCGTACATGTGGTAAAGAAAACGTGTATGTGAAGGTACGTTCTTCCTCAGATCCAGGTCTCTTGCAAAGCTTAAGCTTACGTTTGAGGAACAGTTATATGGCTTGTTTGGTTTGAACATCCTCCATCTGCTCATGCAGGCAAGTGGCTGATTTGCCAACTGATGACTTTTTGTTACCACTGCCTTTGGATAGTACAGCATAGAGGTTAGTATTTTCACTGAAGTCCAGAGCTGTGACTTGGGCCTTGACTAAACAAGTGCTGTGGTTCTCACTCTAGCAAAGACAAATCTCTGTGAATCTGCAGATCTTCAAGCTCTTAAGTGTGCTTTTGAGATTTGAATTTTGCACTGCTGGTGATTCACTTCCTGCTCAGCCTCCACAGTGTTCCATATCTCTCACCTAAATTTACCGTCCCCTTCTTCATGCTGGTCTAGTCTTGGCTTATGTTTTGAGAATTTCCTTGGAGATTGGCCCATCCTATCTTTTATTCAATACAGATTATTGTTTTCATGTCCAATTGTATTAACATGCATCAACATTGTATTAGATGTCAACCAACATGTATTTTTCTCAAACACACTGGGCCACACTCCTATTGCTTATGGTAAAGCAAGGCAGGACTTTCCCTGAGCACTGACTGTCCTGAGCAATCTCCATGGCTGCAGTGGCAAGAAGTCGAGCCCAGATCCCATGTCATCTGGACCAGTGCCTTGACTGTTGTGAGCTTCTCCATACCTCTGTTTCGGGGAGGGTTTTTTTGCTTCCCAGCTGCTCTTAAGATACCATCAAACTGTCCCCACCTCCCCAAGGCCTCCTCAGGTCCTTTGTTTCAGGATGCTTGTACTGCATTTTCCTGTTCTTTATTCCTTTATTACCTCTTGCTGCAAAGTCCTTGCCTCACCTAATTGCAATATGGCTTGGATCCATCTGTATTCTTTCACTGGGAATATTCCAGCATACTGCTCTTCTCCCTTTCTTGGTCGGAGGCTTCAGCGCTTTCATAACTTTTCATGAGCTTTGTGCACCAGAGGTGAGTTGGAGTCTCAGCCTTTCCCCATCCCCGACCATCCTAAGGTTGCATTTTGGGCTGCCCACCAGGCTTGAATATCTACTGCATGTGGTCCTTAGATTCTTTTGAGTTCAGTGCCTTAGGCAAGGTTATTTGGGCCATTAATGTGGTGACTTAGCCTAGTATTTCTGTCTAGCTGGCTTCTTTCCTGTTGCTGTTTTATCATCTTACCCCACAGGTCTGTGTGGAATGGGTGCAGGACATTGTCCAGGGAGGTGACTGAGAAGTGTTTTGGCTTAAAGTCTGGCTTCTGGGGTGGTGCTGGTGAAGGCTACTTGAGAACCCTTCTCCACAAATGTGTGCCAGGCAGTGTTGGCTGGTCCTCTTGTTTGGTTTCATTTGTTGGCTTTTTGTGAATTTTTTTTTCAAAAAGCCAGCAGTAACAGCAGCAGCTGTACGGGAATGGCACAGCCGCTCTATTCCTGGCCAAGAACCCTGTGAAATTAATCCACATCTCTCTGAAATCCTACCCCGCTTTCGGGTCACTGCCTCGTTCCGGCACTGCGGAAGGCAGGGATCCCGCGATGATTTATTACCAGCCCCAACGCACATATTATTATGAAATGAGTTTATTACACTCTAAATCTCCTGTTAATGTGCTACTGTTTTAATCCCTTTATCCAATTTTCAGTCTCTCAGGCTTGGCTGCTGTTCACTTGCACAAAACTCTCCATTCTGAAGGTTTTATTGTACGATATCCATATCCATTTATCCTGGTTTAAGGCTGCAGTGCTGAAGCTCTGGTGAGGAGGGGGAGCATGAGAAAGGAATGGGAGAAGCAGGAAGGGATGGGCCAGGGTCTGTGTGTGGAGAGAGGAAGAGAACAGTCTGGCTTAGCCTGTAAGGGTATAAAAAAGGGTTGAAGTGGATAGAGGAAGACAGTGGAGGGGAAGAAGAGGACAGATTTTAAGGGGAGCAGCAAGGATAGCTACTAAGTCAAGGAATGGGGAAACAAATTGAAGGCACTTTGGTAAATCCTATAATAAGTCGATAAGAGAAGAAGGGGCCTTCTCCTCTGCTTTGAGAGCATCATGAATCAAACAGCTCTAGTAGTGGAGAAGAGAGGGCAGAAACACAGCAAAGAAAATTAAGGGAAACTGCAAAAGGAAGAATGTGTGGAGGGATGGGAGAGGAGGAGCATGAGTCTGAGTGGGAGGGTGGGAGGGAGACCTGAGGGAAAGGGCTGTTTGAGATCCAGCATGGAAAGAACATGCTCTGGGATGCACAACAAAATGGTTTGGGCAACATGGCAGTGAGAGGAAATCACATTCCTGGTTTCTGCATCAGTCAGAAACCCATCTCAACACAGACAGAAGGAAATGCTTCATGGGTCTTTCTGTGGGTCAGATCAGTGTTGCCATGGGGAGGTGCTCCACAAAGACCAACATTTCCCTCCTCTGCCAATGTACTCAACTTTACTTTTCACCCTGGGCCCTCCAGCCTTGTGACCGTCCCAGATAACTGTCTGGATATGGCCTGTTCAACGGATGAGGTGATTCTTGACATTTCAGATCACTGGTTGGAGGGAGTTTGCTCTGCAGTGATGTTGGTGTGGGAGGTGACGGGTGTTGGGTACTTCCAGTCAGTGCTTAGACCAGAGACATGGCTGCAGTACACTTAAGATGAGTAAATGGGTCCCAGAACAGATCCCTAGAGACAGCACTCCTCTCCACTGGGGCAGGTGCTATAGTAGCTGCTATTTTCCTTTAGCTAAGATCCAATCCAATTTAGAGCCATACCCAGTACCTAGAGAAAACCAGTACATAGACCTAGGCTAATCCAGCCCTGCTGTTGACTCCAGCTACATGTGCACCAGAATACAGAAGTTGCCTGAGCTATAAAGCAGCATTGCATCCCCCAGCTGGTGGTGGGAGACTTCAGAGCTGTCAGCATGTGGTTGCCTGTAGAAATGAGGCAGGATCATTGGGCCCCATGCCTGGATCTGCTGTTGGCTTGCTGTAGCACTTAAGGTACTTCCGGTGCCTCTGTGTCCTGTTACAGGATGAACATAATCATCCTGACCTATCTTGTCCTTTTATATGCAGAAGGGAATAGGTTGATGCACATGGGCTGGTACTTTGTAGCTGCCAACTGTGGCTTGCAGGAACCAGTGAGGAGATTTTTTTGTATGTAACTCCCTAGGTTGCATTAAAAAATCACGACCATGGAGCATGGTGATAAGTGTCTGAACTAGAATATTCCTCTGCTGTTTTATGCCCTCTTGTACAGATCTATGACGTACTACACACTGTCCAGTACACACTTGTGCAAAATTCTGTGTTATGTTTAGCACAGAAGAGTACATGGTAGAGTACAAGGTCGTTAAGCTTGTTTTTGATGAAATGCAAATCTTTATGACTTTTTCCCAATACACTTCATTGTACTTTTAAGACAAGAACAAAATTATGCATAAAGTTTGAAAATTAAGATACAGGACAAGGGAACCCAGCTAAATAAAACTCCCCAAAACTTCTTTGGGAGGAGTGGAAAAATCCCCAAACTTTAACCCAGAATAGGGAGGCAAAGAGATTTGCTTAAAATAGCACAAGCTCTAGTGATGGAACTGCTGAGTAGCTAATGTCCTTGGCTTTTTTAGCTAGCCAGTTATTTAAAATAGCTCCTGCCCATAGTGTTTGCTTTATGGTGTTCTTCTCCTTCCTTCCACCTATTCTCTTTCATTTTCTCCAGAGAGATATTTTATCAGATCTTGCCACTGAGACTAGGAGAGACAGATTAAATGAGATGGTTAGGAGACTAATGTTTTTCAGTCAATGAGAGGGATTCAGAAGCTGAAGAGGCTTCTTGTAGTTCAGCCCATGCTGGAGAGCTGCTTGTTGCACTTCTGGTGTGCACAGAGGATTCGTTGAGAGAAGGGAGCAGAAAGTAATAGTTGCAGCAGAAGGTATCAAAGGGTCTGCCAGTGTGGGCTGGGGTCTGATCCCAGCTCTGCTTCCAGTCTCACCACCTTGGGCGATTCAAAAACCTGTTCTATGCCTCAGTTTGCCTTCTGTACAAGGTGGTAATGATGTGGTGGAGAGTACTCAGTGGATCACTCTGAAGCACCTGAAGAGGATGAGGTCTGCTAACAGCCAATGTTCATTTGGATCTTGTTGCCAGTACCGGCTTTAGGTCTTTAATAGGCAGCAAAAGCCTTACTCTGACCTTGATGAGGATTTCTTCTGGGTCTTGCCCTGTGTTTCATGGGAGACTGGTGAGCTGGACAGGGGAAGATCTAGAGAAAGCTAGCAGCAGGAACCAGTGCCTTGGTATTCATCCAGTGCACACACTCAGGGATCCTGCCAGGTTAGGTTTTCACCAGGCCACCGATTCTGCTTTCATAGTGACTCCCAGCTGGCTACATGGTGGCACTTCCTGAGCTCTGCCACTGAGCTCAGCAGATAACTCTACCTTGCCTTCCCTGCCCTCTCTTTCCTCACCCCTCCTGCTCCTTCCTCCACCCTTTGCCCTGCCTGGCTGTCTGCCCTGCTCCTCTGCCTGCTTGCCGCATTTTCCCTCTCCTCCCATGCCCCACTCCTCCTTTTCTCCCCCTCTTCCTGTGACTCCAGCTCCTGCTTCCTTTTTGTCTCACATGCTCCCCCTCTCCCACATCCTTATAGCCTCCCCCCACACTCCTGCACTTTCCCTCTCATGTCGAGGACTTGCCTCTACTCTCTGACACAGAAGCCTGTATCACTTCCAAGGCTCCTGCTGTCAGCTGGGGAATAGATAAAGATAAATGATATTATGTTAAATTCCACTTAATGACAAATTTTTAATTTTCTGAACATGGTCATTTTCTGGCTAGTGAATCAAGTGTAGGGAGCTAATTACATGAAGATCTGAACAAAAATAACTCCTAATTTTCAAGGATAATGGAAGAGAAATGTTGGAGATTAATGGCACTATTTATCTTTTTTAAATTTCTATCTTTCTCTGTGATAGCACTGCTCCCCAAGGAAAATATTCATAAAATGAAATTGAAGTCGTAACTTAATAGGTTATTAAAATTTTTGAGTGCATATCACTTTCCTTCCGCCGCACTGTAAATTTAAATTGAAGTTTGCGGCTCCTCGAGTCACCAGCGGAGTTTTTTTTATGATGGCACAATAGAGGGAAACATGCATCTTTGTCAGGAGGTATTTGCTATTCTAATTTTATGGCAGGCCGGATTATCAGAAAGGAATGTCAGAGCACGGGGAAGCTGACAACACTACAGCCTTCAGCCATGTGTTTCCATTAACGCCCAAAGCCGTCCAGGGGTTTCTCTGGACTGTTATTTTCCATTTCAGTCTTTTATCTTGATTTAAAGTGAGGGCGCCGAAAATTCAGCTCCTGTCATTTTTCTCACTCTCTCTCTTTTTCTCACTTTCTCCCTTCCCACTCCTTTTTTTCTTTTTTCTTTTTTTCTTTCTCTGTCTCTGCTCACAGCCTCTCTTCCATATTTTTTCTTTTTTTAAATCCTCCCCACATAGTTTCTGGTGGAAGATCATCTCTCTGTGTCCCCATCCCTCCCTCATGTGCCTGTGGTCCTGGTGTAAAGCTCCAGAGAGCGATGTCTGGGGACGGGTGCAGGGAGGGTGATTTTGCTTGGTGCTCTACGAAAGAGGCTGCCCTAAGTCTCCATCTAGGAGTGTGGCACCCAGGGTTTCCTGGGCGGTGCACTGTTTTAGTTGAGTATAAATTTGATGCCCATTTTGGCTGTGTCAGGTGTCAATGCCAGGAATAAGGTGCTTTGTGGCATCAGATCCTGCTTCCTCAGTAGGAGGGAGCTGGAGCAATGGGCATGGGCAGCACATGGGGGAATATTCAATCCTTTTCCACCAGCCTGTTGGGTAGCCTCAGCCATCTTGCCTCACTTCACCTGCCTTTCATTGCCTCTTACACTATGGGGCAGAGTGCTCTTGCACTGGTGCTCTTCTGGAGCTTCCCAGCCATTGCTCAAGTCCACTGCAGGTCAAGGCATGGTTCAGCAGGGTTTTAATGCACCAAGTATGTGGCTGATGAAGTTGGGCAGCTCTCTTGGTACATGTTGTCTCCTTGGAAGTCCCCCTCACCAGTGTGCAGCAGGCTGGACCTGCTCCTCTTTGGCTTTATCTCTTCTCTTTTACCAGCAAGAACATCTTCACCTCTTAAGGTTTTAAACCATAGACAGCACAAAGCCAAAAATCCTCTTAAATGAAGGTTTATCTCTCTCTGAATCACCAGACTGGTACAATTCCTTTTAAATGAAGCATCTGAGCCTGAGCTTGGTCTGCAGGGATTCACTTTGGGCTTCTTCTGAATGGGAAGGGGACAAGATGTTTCCACTATCCCTGGCCTTGGCACAGATGGGACTTTTCATGCTCTTTGTGCAGGTGGAAAATTTTGGTTGATTTTTTGATGGGAGGTTTTGTTCAGCATGTCTAGAGCTAAAGCCAGTAAATTACATAATAAAACCCCATTGGCTTTGGTGTAATGTTCTTTTAAATTTTTTTTTACTTTTGGGGTTGCTGAATCTGTTAGGTTTTCTTCTACTAAAAACCAGCTAAATCTCTGCCCTCCCACACCTTCCTCTTCAAATTCATACCTCCTAGAATGTTATGACTCCAGATGCTGAAGTTTGAAGAGAAGCAGCAAGTATCAAAAGGTCCAGAATAAAGCTAGGAAAGCGGGCATCTGCAGACAGCAACCCAGCTTTTTCCCAGGTCTAAAGGGACTATGACAGCAGTCTCACTTGCATCCCATGTCTGTGTGTACCTGTGCCTGGGAGACAGGGTGTTGTGGTGCCCAGTGTGGCAGTGCTGCCAAGGAATGCAAAGTGCCAGCACCTCTGGTCACGACTGCCTGTGCAAACTACAGGGCACACATCAACTCTGTTTTCTTCCTCAGATCTGGTCATGCAGCCATAACCTCCTCAAGCTTCTACCTTGAAGGGAACTGGATATGTAGCAGGCCCTCCTGGAAAATGTACCATTGAGACACAATCCCAGTGGAACCGGTGTCTGATTGATAGATGCCACCATCATCACTGATGCCCAGCTTGCATGGGAATATTTGTTGCTTTTCCTGTCTATTCCATTCCATTCTCGGACAATAACGTTCACCCAGTCCATGCTTTCTTTACCGGATCAAATGCCCACCCACATCTCTCCTCTGTCTGTGAGTCTCCTCTAAAGTGAAACCTTTGATGACCTCACTGCTCTAGGTCAGAAAATGAGTAAGTTTTTTGTAGGGTCTCAGTGAGCAAAGTCCTGCTGAAGAATGAGGGATGTCCTGGAGTTCTGCCAAAAGGCAGAAAGCTGGAGGCTTGGCAGAGCTGGCAGCAGGGCAAATGCTTCCTTCCTGCCCTGTGAAACTGGACAGCTCCTGACACTGCTCCATGCTGCATGGTATACTCTGTTAAATCAAGGCAAGACAAAAAGTTCTGGGGTTCAGGCATTTTCTCATCAGCTCAGCTTTGCACCCAAGAGAACTCTGGTGTTCTGAATGCACAAGGAGTGCACCAGCCCTGCTTTTCTGTGCATCTCTGGGCTGGAGAGGCTGGGCCATCCATGTTTCCACGCACTGCTACATCGGGCTCTCCCTGCTCAGCATTAGAAATTAGTTTTCACAAGAAGCTCTGGAGTGCATTCCCACAGATTCTGACTTCTACCAGAAACAGGGAATAGGGGAGGTTTTAGCAGGGCCTACTCTTGCCATGTGACTCAGTGTGCTTGGTATATGCCTTCTACCAGAGCTCTCAGGTTTGTCTTGGAGGTGAGTGGTGATTTGCAGTTTGGAGAGGGGATAATGTGCAGACCCTTCTGGACTGAATGTCTGTGACACTTCTGAATAGTTTGAATTTGATGAATTTTCTCTCTTCTGTTCCCCTGTTCTTCAGCTGGTGGCATGTGTCACAGTGTACCAAGGAAGACAGGCAGCCTGGTGCTTAGGGGACCCCACTTCACATGTCTCCACTTCTCAGACACATCTCTGAGAGGTTTTGTAAACGGCTGCTGGCTTCTCCCCTGCCTCAGTTTCCTTGGCTGTGTGATGAGGATAAAGGATTCTTTCCAGAGGCACCTGAGACTTTTACCTCTTGATCTCTGTGTGACGGAGTCCTGTAGACTGTGGCAGAGTCATGCTAACCCAAAGTCAGACCTTCTGGGTATCAGTGTGTCCTCCTTTCCCTCACCCCCACCTTCTCTGCCGATAAAGCAGCTTTGGAAAACATGGGTCCTTAAGGGATGAAGAACAAAATAAATGGGTTTACATTTTTTCAGCTTCTCTTATTTTCTTTGCCCATAAGGATTCTGAGTAATAAATGAAACACGACTGCTATCTGTATGACTGATCTATTTGTATAATTCTGTCTATGGACTCAGACCCCAGAAGACACATCCAAAGAGGGAGGGTGTAGGTGGGAGGGAAGCTATTTATCGCTGATAGAAACTTCTGTGCTGGTGTTGATGACAGCTCTTTCTCAGCATGTAGGGAAGGCCAGGACTTGACTGCTGAAGATGTGAAGCCTGCTTGGGAACAGTGTGGCAACAGAATGGAAGTGGGACATAGGAGAGAATCATTTTGGTCCCTGAGAAAGCACCAGTGACCCAGATGCTGTGCTGGGTTGGCACGGGAAGATGCTGGTGGACAGGGTGTGTGAGACCAGGAGATCTATGCTGATGTAAATCAAGATACTCCATTGTGCCTGCGGCATAAATCAGCATTGTGTCCTTTGTCATCACTGGGCTGGCCAGTCTTGCCTAGGCAGGCACTGGTGGCTTTCTGAGCTGCCTCCTTACAGCTTTTCCTTTGCCTTCCTTCCCTCACATCTTGTACTTGATTTGATCTTATTAAATTGATACATAGATGTGATCTGGCTGGGCAATAGTAAAGCAGCCCCGACCCTGGGAGGGAGAGGAACATCCTACCTCCCTTTGCCAGACAACGAGGCCAGTCAGCCTTGGGTAATTGAGCTTTAATAGACTCTGAGAGGGGTGTAGCTCTCTGGGGAGCAGCCTCAGCTGGCAGCCCAGGGGGGACAGTGCCTATTGAAAAAGGCTTTCGCGACAGCGGGGAATGGTCTTAGCTCCGTGCCGACAGACAAGGCAGAAAAATTATCAACGGGAAACACTGAACTCAGCCAGTGCTCCTGTGTGAGTGAGCAAGCTGGAAAACTTTCACGTGGAAGTCTGAGGTCTCTGAATAAGAATGTACACTGGCATTATTTGATGCTTGACTTTTGCGGCCCTGTCCCCCTCCTCTCTGTTTCATGTGCACTTTCCATGTGATCTGATCACTTGTGTCTGCTTTTCTTTGTCCCCTGGGACACTCTCACTCTAGGATATAATTTTTTTTTGTCCACTGTAGAGATATTTCTTGAGGTCCCTCAATCTCAGTGAGAAAGTAAATTATCCCTGAAGGCTGAACTTTATGCCACAGGACTGTTTCCCTGATGGGCAGATAAGAAATTCTCCACCTGGAGACACGAAGGAGGTTCAGAAGATGGACAAGCCAGACTACAGCACTGCTGACTTCTCCCAGATGAACTTAATGTTTGAGTAAAAGAAGAATGTGCAGGATCTTCCTCTCGTGTCTTTGAAAGAAAAACAGCCTGCAAAGTTTCAAATGAATGAAAGCCCAAACCAGAGGCACCTGGCGCATACTCCTGTTTTCTGGTGGAGCTGGAGACGAAGTGCTGAAGATGAGTTGAGCACAGAACACAACAACCCTGCCTCTGGGTCCTTTGTCCCAGCAGAGAGGGACATCTCATGTGAACATTGTCCCTTCTCTGTGCAGGCTCTTTCATTAGAAGGATAACATTGCTTCATCCCAGTGTTGGTAAGATCCAGAGAAGTGATTCAGATTTACCTCACCACTAAGATTGTTTGTCTCTTAAGTTTATGAATTATTCTCAGATGAATTAGCAGGTGATTTCCAGATGTGACTTCTGCTCATTAGACATGGCTGTTGTTATCAGGTTTCATGCAATGTTCCATGCACTAAGAGCAGCTTCTCTGGGGTTTTGTGACTTAGCACACATGTGATACCTGTTCCATGAACAGCACCCCCTGTATCATAGCATGTACCACTGTGCTCCTAAGCCAGTGTCATGTGAGTTCACCCTGATTTGTGGGAATGCCTTCATGTATATTCTGCAGAAGTGTTTTTGTTGGCTTAGAGGTCACACACACTTTTCAGCTCATCTGATTTGTGTCTTTCATCTGAAAGCACATCCACTTCTGAGTAAATTCTACAACCATCACAAGCAAGCCTGGGTTCAGATTGAAAAAAGGGGAAGATGTGTGAGTATTTGAACAGCACTGAGATGAAGGTGTGTATGTGGATTATTTAGGCTGGGACATACCGACAATGGATGAAATAAATACATAAATTAAGAATACTTAGCATATACTATCTGCAGTCCTTAAAACAGCTCCATAAAGATAGAAACTGGATCTAGGCAGGAAATATTTTTTTTCTATGAGAATTTGTAAACTGCAGTTGCTTCTGCTCCAAAATGGGATAAGAACTAAAAAAATATAATGCTTTCACAAAGGAATAATTTGATTCTCATCCTGATCCTATCTCCCTTTTCCTATACCCTAGTCCCAAAATTTTGTATTGGATAAAATGAAATATTTTGTCCCCAGTGCAACTTTTTACCCTTTGAAAGTCCCTTTTAAGCCTAAATGGTCTAGAACTTAAAAATGAAAGTAATTTTCAATCATAAAACAAATGCTTTTGTTTAGAAAATGTTAAGAGCTGCATGTTGCCATGATTCCAAAGCTTTTTTTTTGTGATCCCCCCTGAAATTGCTTCACAGAGAGAGAATTGTTAGAAATTGACTCCCTTTGGTCTTAATGAACTTATGCTTTGAGAAGCAAGAGGTTTTCATGGAAAATCTGCATAGAGCTGTAGGGCATAAAAAATTACGTTACATAGTATCACTAGTTCTGAAGATTTTTTTCCCCCAACATCATGTGTCCTGATGAACTGTGAGCTTTAAGCTCAGGGGAAAAAAATTAAACTCCCTCTAAATCTTTTATGAAACTAGAATGCAAAAGAGTGAGTTCTCTGAAGGTGTGTGAGTCCTGTACATGGCCCTATCCTTCTAGAAGATATCATGATTTTTTTTAAACCAATCTCATGATTTTGGAGTGAGGGGGTGGTCTGATTCATCATTTTTAAGTGCTTAGTTTTAACAATACTGCATTATTCCCAGATAGCAGATGGGAAAATGGAGAAATGTGGTGAATTGCCAGCAGCGGAGCCAGAATTAGAACCCAGATGTCCTGGTCTTGTGTCGAAGCTCCCTGGTCTCTCCAGGAGGGCAATGAGGAGGCTGCAGTGCCGGGGGATCTTCCAGTAGAAAGCCAAGCCCTGATGGGCAGGGTGAATCACCTGAGCTCACTGATGGGTTGCGAGGCGCTGGAACTTTGTCCGTCTGTCCGTCAGCAGAGCCGAGATGAGGCAGAGCGGTGCGGTGGGTCCCTGCAGGGTTTGCTGTGCGTGTCCCACGCTGTGGCGCGTGGCTGTGCCGTTGGCTCGCGCGGAGCAGGCAGGTCAGCTCGTGTGCGCCTTTTCCAGCTCGCTGCGTGCACGGCACAGGTCAGCTCGCCTGTGGTTTAGTGTGGCTGTGGGAAGCTGCCGGCTCCTGTGTTTAGCTGCCTTCAGGCCTAGCTAAGCCGACGCAGTGTCTGGCTCCCCAGCCACAATCTCTCGTTAGAAAGAAATTAAAAGCCACTCAATTTTGGCTAATATCCCTCTGTAGGCCTTTAACTCCACCTGTGACTAACCCATTCATAATAGCTCTGTTTTAGTGGCTTGGGTTGATGTATCCTCGATTAATTTGGGAGGAGAGCGGCAGGGCCATATCTCTTTGTCTCCCCCTCTCTTAATCCCTGTCCTACAGTCTGTCTTCTCCCACTATTTCATCTCTGCTGTCACTTCTCCATTCATTCACCCTCTTCTTGCCCCCTGACTGCTTTTTTCCTCCTCTCACTTTCTGGTGTTTTCTTCCCCAACTCCTGTTTGTCTGCCTTCCCCCTTTGTTCTCCTCATGTCCTTTAACTTTCCTCCTCTGGCTTTTTCCTCCTCCTTTTTTTTTCTTGGCCAATATTGCTTCCTTTTCAACTTTCCTTTCCTTTCTCATCCTTTTTTTCCCCTCTTTTGGACTCCTTTTTCTCTCCCCCACCTCTCTTCTCCCCCAGCTCTCCTCTTGTGTCCTCTTCCTCCTTCCCCAGGTTTCAGATGCTCACGCAATCTCTCTCCCTCTTTGTTTCAGTCACCCCCACCCTGCTCCCCACTCTCGATTATTATTAATGATAAAGGCTAAAACATCACATCAGTAATTTCTGAGTGAGTTTTGCAATGAAGCTGGGGCCTTATCAGCCCCTCCCGAGTGCCACAAATTTTACTTTTGCAATTTCACGCCTTTGGTTATTATCACGCTGCTTCGTCCCTGCTCTGCCTTGCGCTTTCCCTCCCCCTCTCCTCTGGAGAGAGTACTTAAACTTGTTTTCATTCCCTTATTCTTTATTTTTTTAATGTCCACTCTCTCTGGAGCCAGTAATGTTCTTCCTCTTTTTTCCTCTCCCATTTTCTGTTAATTCTGTGCCATCTGCCTTAGCATCTGTTAAAAATAAAATTTCCCTCACAATGAGAAGCCCTCCCTGCCTTGCCTCCGTCCCCTCCCCCACAGTCTCAGCCCCCCTACTTTTCCTACCAGGGTTGTCAGAGGCTGCTGCTCTCCCTTTTGGGGTACCTCTTCGTCCCCCTTCCCAGCTTTCCTCCTGCCTCTCTGGGCTGGCTCAGCAGCATCTGCCGGGCAATGGGGTGGAAGTGGGAGGAGAAGCGGAAAAGAAGGTTCTGGGTGCAACTGAATTACTCTCACCCCACACATGCATGTGTGTGTTTGTGTGCGTGGGTCTCTCACCTGCGAGTGTTTCTGTGAGCCTGGGCTGGTATGACTAGCACTGAAGTGGTGAATCAGCACTGGGACAAATCATTGCTCTGGGACTGATGAGTGGGGCCACCCTGGGAATAGGAGAGGGTCTGGCTGCTGTGTAATGCACCAACTCTCCACCATCCATGCTCATAAGGTGAAGGCTGTTTTGACCTGGGCTGTGATCAGGTGTGGATTTGGCTACTGTGGAGTAAAGCATCCACCAACCTGGTTGACATGAGCATGAAGAAGCTTTCCTGATTCAGAAAGAATATTTTGTTGAATTTTTTTCAGAGTGATAACCTTTCACAGCCAAACTTAGATTAAGAAAAGGGCCAGACCTCTGTGATTTCCCATTTTCATCAAGGTCTTGGCTGTGGGTCCAATACATATGTGAAACCTCCCTCTGTGCCTTGGAAGGACTTTGGTTGCTAGTTCTCCTCTGAAAGTTTAAGGGGATAAGGAGGTAGAGACTCTGGTTCCCATTAAAAGTTTCCTTTTTGATTTCATGTTGGATGGCTTGGTTCCCTCAGCAGGCGTTTGGATCTGTCATGGATTCTATGGCACTAGTGTGCCAGGCTTTAGGAACTGCCTGGCTCAGTTGTCCTGATCCAAATCAGACTAGAGTTTGAGCAGGGATCTAGCTCTTCCATCCTGCTCACCCTGACACTGTGGTATCTTGAGGCATGTCCCAGTTTCAGGATCAGGCCCTTCCTCTGGTCAGTCATGGTATTCGGAGGCTGTTTGGAACACAGTGTTTTAGGAGATTCTGTAACACACTGCATCAGTGTTTGCAAAGCTGCTGACAACAAACCCCTGCTCAAATGCTCCTTCCTGAGGCTTTTGCTCCCTAAGGGCCTTCTGCTTCTCCTCCTGTGATGCAGATGGAACTTTTAAAACAACCTGGTTTAGCATCCCTTGTGCTCACTCTGCCATGTGCTCATGATCTCTGAGGCAGTGCCCCGAGACTTTCTTGTTTGTGCCTGCCGGGAAAATCGTGCCTTCATATTGTTGTGCACGGCTTTATCTGACTGTGTGTTTGGGTTCAGGACCCAGATGTTGAGGGTATGCATGTAAACCATCAGGTGTATCTGTATGTCCAGCTGTAGACACCTTCAGGATGAACCGTTGCCTTTGCAGATGTGGACAAGCGTTCATTTATCTCTGAAGCCTTGAGTGGCCGGTATCTGTGCTGAGCAGGGGTGTTTGCTCTGGGCTCTGTGTGTGCGTGTCACAGGTGTGCCAGTGGGAGTTTATGTGAGCCCACCTCCCTTGGCAGGTGTCTTTAGATGCTGGTGGGTATGGATAAGGAGGGTGCAAGGCCATTCACCTCTGTCCACACATGCCTGCTCTGAGCCAGAGGTGTGAGCCAGGAGAGTGCATGCAGAGGAAGACCCCAGCAAGTTTACATGGAGCAGATCGCACCCTGTGTCTCCCTGCAGTGCCTCCATTAACAGCCCCACTGAAGGGGCTCAGAAGCAGCGTGGTTCTGCTCCAGCACAATAACCTCTACGGCTTTGATAACAACAAGCCCCCTTAAACCTTCTTCCTCCCCCCAGCTCCCCTTTTCTCTCCCCTGCTTCCTTTGAGCCCTGCCGACAATAGGCAGGCCTGCTGCAGAGCTGCCCACAGCCCAGGCAGGCACACAAAGCCGCCGAGAGCTTACAGGAATTCTTTGGCAGGCTGCTGGTTGCTGCGGAGAAGAAGAAGGGCCCTTCATACTCGGAAGCTGTCTCATTGCCCCTGGCCCTATTCTCTTCCCGTGTTTGATAGACACTGAGCCACGGTAATCTCTCTCTGCCCCGAGGGGAACAACAGCTTTTGTGAAACAGATTTTTACAAACTGTTTTGACCCCACATCCCCGGTGCCCCCCCTTGCCTCCCCCCTTCCCTTCCCTCCAGTTCACTGGCTGTATCAGTGTCACATAATTAAATCAGCTTTCCTGTTTGCCTCTGCTTCCTGCTAATTGTTTGCTCACAGCTAGGATTAGCGAGTCAGGGTTATTTTTCACATATCCTCACACAGGTTTTCCTGCTGCAGGAGCCTCCTTCATGGTTCTTGGCCTCCCTACTAGCCTGCTTCTCATGCACTATGGACAAACAGCTCTGTGGGCCTTGGAGGTGCAGGGAGATTGCTGGGCTTCCCAAGAGAGTCCTGGCAGTTCTGCATGTTGAAACAGGGAGAGAATCTGTGTCAACATTTCTTTTACTCTCTCTTGCAAAACAGGCTGAAGGAGTTGGAGAGTGGGGATGAGTCCACTGGGCACTTGGTGAGCCTGACACCCATTCTCAGGGGCTGGTCAAATGAGGAGCTCCTCAAATGGAGGCTCATGATAATCCCTTTGGGAACTGCTGAGCCACACCATTTTAATGGTATTAGAATGAGGGTAAGCCTAAGGCAAATACTTGGAGTCACTATTGCAAGTGCATCACAATATAAGAAGTTATCTCCCATTAGCTAAACCCACATAGCTGCTCCGAGCTCCGCTTGCAGCCTTTCTCAGCTAGGAGGCAAAATGAACCAGCTTACCCCACCTTTATGGTGTCTCTGCACTCTGCAACTCACAGGAGCTAAAAGTGGGTTGCAGAGCTCAGCTAACACATGGCAAATGGTTAAGGCATAGTTACATGATCTTTTATGAGCCTGGACTTACATCTTCAAGCATGATCAAAATGCTTTAATAAAATAGCTTGCTTTGAAAGGAGGAAAATAATTATTTGATTCAGCTGATTAGCACAGTAAAAATCTTTTTGCCTTAAGTACTTGGAAAAATTCACTCTGATTTTCAGGAGGTGGAAGCGGAAAATGTACATCATATACCTTGCTCTGTCCTGCAGACTTATTGCTGGTGTGGCCTTGGTCTTTCAGGAGTCCATGTGATTTAAGTTTTTTTTTCTCTGTTGGAAGACATTTATACTGAAATCCCTCAAATGTCGAGGAAAAGTTTACATGAAGGTGATGACAAGATTCTGGTTTTCACCCACTTTTTTCAGGGTTAACAACTTCTTTCCTAGTGCTACCAATTAGTCTTTCACTCCTTGACAATGTGTTTTAAGGATCTAAAGTGGCTTCAAACATAAATTTAACTTCTATTTTCTTTTCACTCCATGCTAAACCCAAATATTTTTAGCTGGACATTTGAGGTCTCTTGGCTAACAGAGTGGCCTTGAAGATAGAAATTTTGTTTCCTTGTAAGTTCGGAGGTCAGTAATTGTAGTAAGAACTAAAATAACAGTCTTGTGTCCTCAAAAAAATCTCTCTAGGTGCTTCACACTGGAGACTTTACCTGCAAAGAAAACCTTTCTATTTTATACAGACCTTTTGACCTTTCACTGCAGCTCCTTTCTGACTCCAGACTGCTTGAATGACTAATCCTGGGCACTTGGTATTCCCCAGACACCCTGAATGCAAGTGCTCAACTTTTCCTCTTTGCCACATTTTCTGTTGGGAGATTCCCTCCCTGCTATCAATATTCTTATATCCCTCTCTGTTCAGTAGGGATCTGGTAGTTTCAATGTGGGAAAATGGATTTAGTAGGAAGGACTTGAACAGGAAGATGGCTAATACACCGAGCCCTGTGTGATAAAGACAGATACCTTTTTTGTACCAGGTTCTCAACACTGCACTACACTGAAAGTTTACCACTTGGATGGCTGAAACTTTGCCTACTCCCTGTATGCAGCAAAGGGTGTGTGTTGCCCCTGGCCCCCTGAAAAGAATGTTGGGACTCAGGTTCAAAACTGGCTTTTCATTTTCGCCTTCTCTAGCCAGAGGATCACTTCTCCAGCAAGACCTGGGAATGTGGACCTGTGTGCATTGGTCACCAAGAAACCCTGCTGCAGTGCTAGAGCCTAAAGCTGGCCAGGGCCTGGCGTGTGGCAAAGCTCTGCTATTCCACTCCTTGTTTAGATCCTGCCATCCAACTGTCCTGCTAGTACAGTATTGGATGGCACCCCGAGTAAATGAATCTGCTTTGTGTGGTTGCTAATTAGTTGGCTAATTATTAGGCTGACTGATGGTTTAGTTGATGATTCAGGGGTTGCTGGTAGCTTCATCATATGGATAAAAGCATCCTTCATGTGTTTCCAAGGGAATGTAGCGGATACAAGGCTGGAAAACAGAAGTTTTTCTACCTATTCCTTTGCCCTGGATGGGTTTTGCAGCCTGGGACAAAGATCTTTGCCTCAGTTTCCCTATCAGTAAGCTGGAAGTAAACATTCATAGCTCATTGGGGTGTTATGGACATTAATTAGTTCCTGATTGTTAAGGGTTATTTGAAAATGTAAAATGCAATTATCTGATTGCCCAAGTAACAGGCTGGTTTTCTGGTTGGCAGGATGGCTAGAAAATTGGTGAGTTACTTAACTAGCTTGGTTAATGACCTGGTGCCATTTACAACAGGAGCAAAATCATACTAGGACATTTCCTTTCAGCAGTATGGAGCTTTGTGGTTTGTTTTGGTTTTTTTTTTTTTCCCCTTATGTTTTTCCCTCTAAAATAATGAATGGTAGGAACACTTTCATTCAATACAATAATTTGAGATCCAAAATTGTTGCAGGGTTAAACGATAATTTAGAATTCTGTTTTGGAATTGGTTATCATTCAGATTTAGATGTTTCCTTGGCACAGATTTCAGCCCACGCAGAGTAATCCTGAATAAATCAATTTTTTTTTTTTTAAAACCCCTTAACAAGCTGCCTGGTAGACTGTTTGGGATGGAGGTGACCCGAGGAAGAGCCTGGCCCCTTTCCCCGGAGGATGCGGGCGCGCTCGGTGCCCGGGCCGCTCTCCGCGGTGCTGAAGGAGAGTCCCGTTCTGCAGCTGCAGCGCGGGGCCGCACGGGATGAGCGGAGAGGTGCCCTGCCAGCTTTCCGGTGGTTCGGAGCGCCACAGCATAACAGAGCCCGTGGTCTGGAGAGACCCGCTGGCTGAAAGCAGGACACTGATAAGCAGGCAAAATCAGGTTAGAATTCACGGGATCGTTGGGATGAACTGGCCCTGAACTGGAGTTCTCACCCATCCCAGCTTTTTTGTGAAAAAGAGTTCCAGGACTTTCTCATCAGCTCCCCAAGCCACTGCTTCTTCAATCAGTACAAGTCTATTGAGCTACAATGGAGACTGAAAGTACCAGCTGTTGGTAGGATCTGCCCAATCTTCTCAATATCACTCCCTATTGTCTGTTCCTTATGATTTTGTCAACCATTAACCCTAAGGTCTCAGATCTTGCAGGCTAGGTGTTTGCTTAGTTGAAGTTCTACATTTATTAACTAATTTATATCTTCTGGGAAAATATAATTTTTTCACTATTTCATATTATATATTTCTCTGAGCAGAGCTAGCACGCCATGCTCTGGATCACAATGCTGGAACTTTCTGAGGGCTGAGCTTTATTTAGGAGTTCTTTAGCGTACGTCTTTGCTCCCAAGGAGAGACCACAGTTATGTAAGCAATTCTGACAGATGTTTGTCTAACCCATCCTTAGAAACCCCAGTGAAGTCATCCTCCTCTCCCCAGGCAAATCTATTGCAGTACTTACTCCTCTAACATTCTTGCCAATGTCCAGAGTAAATCTCTTTTTCTTGCAGTTTAAGTCCATAACTTCTCTTGGTATCTGTCAGTGACATGGAAAAACTTTATTCCTTCCCTCTTTCACCTATTAGTAAACTGCTACCTCTTTCACCTATTAGTAAACTGCTTTTTCTTCCCACTAAACAATTCCTGTTCTTTTGGTCATCCATCTCATCTTCACAGATGTCTGATCATATGTTCCCCACTCTGAGGACTCGGAGTCCCAAGTAAATTTACATGTTGCTTAGATTGCCCCATATGGAAGCAGCCCACCTAAGGAGGCCTTTCTGGGATAGATCATAATGGGAGGAGTAATTCACATATCTGGCAAAGGACACTGCTGTTCATATTCCTGGTGTGGTGACTGCTTTTTTTTCCCTGAAAACCTTGACATAGTTGACTCATGGATGTGATTCATCATCACTCCAAGATACTTTTCTGCAAATCTGCTGCTTCCTAAATTGTGTTTGCATAGCCAATTATTCTTGACAGTGTGGTGCCTGGTCTTTTCTCTTTTGGTGTGATTTGAGGAGGGATAGTGTGTCGTTTTCATATGTGTTGGAAAAGCAAGCTAAGAAAATCTTTTTTCCCCCTTACACACACATGCACACACATGCATAAAATAGTTACAGTAGCATCAAAATCACATTTTTTTCACTGTGTAGCATTTTTTTTTTCACTGGTTAGCATTAGTGTAGTGAAGATCTGATTACTTCTGCCAGGCATCTCTGTCTATTCCTTATAGACAAGTCTTTTGTTACAAACATTTTAAATAACACTCCCAGCTTCTACACTTCTCAACCTGCATGTGCTCAGGAGTGGAGCAGAGTGAAAGACATTTATCTCTATGGCCTTTGCCTCTTTACTTACTGAACCTTCAGTGAGTCAGGGTCTGATGAAGAAATGCTCATTCCATGGCTATTGGAAGGGAAGTTCCAAAGAGCTATTGGATGAGTCACTTGGTCCCAGTAATAATTCACTAATTTTTAGGGTCATGCTTTCCCCTGCTTTGTCTTGAGGTGTGGCTCTGAGTCTCAGATGTCCTTGCTGAATATAATGGAAGCTGTGGAACTTGCAGAGTGAGTTAAGTGCACTGAAAACATAAAGGGTTTACAAAATGCATCAGATGCCTTTGGATCTTAATCCCTGTGTACCTCAGTTTCTTGCCTCTAGAATGGAAAAAAAAAATCCCGTTTCTGGAAGATAAAGTGGGTTCAACTCAGAAAGGCAGTTAACCATTTTTGTCATGAACACCAGTAAAAAAAGCCACAGGAGAAAGAAAGGTACAGTTTGGTCTTCAGAAAAAGGTTTGTGCAGTGCCTAGCACCTAAGTGAACAAAGAGAAAATAAAGTAAGGGTAGAGCCACTTCTTAAGGAAACACCATCCTAAGCCCTAATTTAAGGAGCCATTTCCTTGGAAATACAGTTGAAATTGTGTAATTGAAGCTGATAACAGAATGTAATGTGTATTTAGGGGCTTTAACACTACAAAGCATTGCATCCTTTTGGTCCCTTAGCTTTGTGCTTTGGGCAGGATCTGTTAATGCTTTAGGCAGTGATGTGTGTGTGTGTGTGTGCATAGTGGAGGAGACACTGCATTTGGTTGCCAGAAAAACTAATTTGGACTCCACTGGAGCTGTTAAATGCTGCTTACCCTCTCATGTTATGGGAATATCTGGGCAATTGGAGGAAAAAGTCTCAAAAAGCTCTGTATGGTTTATTATTTTTAAAATGTTGAAGAAAAGGTGAATTGAAATATAATCTTTCAATAACAAAAAAGGGATAAGTGCTTTAATGTTCTTGTCATCCTCCTCCCTTCTCCTTCTTCCAGTTCTTGAGCAAATTTAGAGCTGGTTGGATTAATTTAAAAGGTGCAAATGACCCAATGCCAGCAAAAAAAATCTAATTTTCCCTTCTACCCAGAAATCAGCTCCACTGAGGGGTCCTGCTGGTAGCTGTGATGCTGCGTCACAAGCTTGGTGGAGCCTGTTTCTCACCCACAACAGGCAATGTCTGTTTCTAAATACAGGCTCAGGGAATTTATCTTTCTCATGAGCCCTTTGTTAGCTAAGGGCTAATGCGTTTGGGCTGATGGGATCCTCTGTGACATGTTGATGGCTGCTAAAGACAAGCAGTCTGCTATGGCTATCTCAGCACTGGGAGTGAAGTGAGACCAGAGGAAAGATAAATGGGCTGGGGACAAACTGAGGAAAGATGAGGGGAAGAGGGAGCAGAAGCACAGCTGACATGCAATTCAGGTCCCTAGTGATAGTATTGGCCCATGCAAATGCTCACCATAGGCACACAAAGCTGTGATCAAGGTGCTTCCTGTTTTCAACGGGAATAGAAAACATAAGATAACTCTGGACTCTGAGAGCCCCAGAAGAGGATAGGGATGGCATGTAATAATTGTGGTGGTCTACACGACTCCCTGATGAACAGAGATGGTCAAAAAACTTCAAAGAAAAGCAGAAATTACAATTCTGCCTTCATGGAAATATTCCCACTCTGCCAACTCTACTCATCAAGTCTGGACATGCATCACATTGCACAGCTGGTTGCACAGGAGGGAGCTATCTCATTCCTGTGAGGAGGTCATGTCTCCCCTCATTTGGATGTTGCATGAGCTTGCTTTCTTCCCTGCATTGCCCTGAAACTGTTGATCTGAACCACAAAGTAGCCAAGGCAGCGTCCCTAATGCACAAGCATGTAAAGATCTGTTCTTTGAAAAGTACCTGAATGTTTCACCTCTACTCAGAGAATTCTTGGTGATTTTATATTCAATATCAAAGCTGTGATCAGCATTCAGTGTCTTTTAAAAGCCATGGAAACTTTTGTCCTGATCCTGGGTGATGTTTGGTCTGCTGTGCTGGAGTGGCTGCACAGCCTGAGGTTGGGTCCTATGTTTGAGTAAGAAGGCCTGTATTCCAGAAGTACTATTTATGTCTTCTTCCAGGAAAAATGATACCCCCATCTGGTAATGGGGAACTGGTGGTGAAGATGGCCATGTTGGTTTGGCACCTCCAACAAAGAGGTGAGGCTGGGCTGTGTTTTTGTGTCTCAGAAAGCCCAGATTTTTTCAGTTGGCAATCACAGATACTAACTGGGAAAATGATTTTCTGGACAAGGTGGAGAGAAAGCAAGCTTTTGAACATCTCTTAGAGACTGCTTCTTTCTGTATCCACAAATATGGCCTCTTCCACCTTCCCATTTTGATCCTAGAGCTGCTACATGACACGTGTCCACCAGAGGGCATGTGGGACATGTTCTCCTGAGCACAAAAAGGTAAAGAACGGTTTCCAAAGCAAGTGCCCTTCCAAAATGGGATCCTGCACTGGCTGCCTTGGCTGTTGCCACTGCATTTGGATGCTGAGGAGTGGTGCTTGGGCAACTAAGCTGCCGGCAGTAGGCCTGATGTGACTGACTCTGAGCCACTACTGCAGTGTGCAGAGCGGTTTTGGTGTGATGTGGTGTTCTTCCTGCATGAAGGGTTAAATGTAAGTCTTTATGGTGCCATGACTTTATGGTTCCCTAGACTTGCATTTCAGACCCCTGTATGTGCAGATGTGTGTGTACATCCATGAGAGAGAGAGACACTTGTGTGCACATGCACATACCCACACTGCCTCACAGAAGAATCTCTATCCACACAGGCCCACTCTATAGCTTGCAAAGTAAATTAGTCTTAAATGACTCTTTGGAAACAAAATAAATCAAATAGCATAATAGTACCATCTTTTTATCTCATTTGTTCCCATACAATTAGTAGTTTTACTGCCATGTTGTGACAGGTGACTGTGTTTGACCTTTGCCGCTTGGGTGGTTGGCTGGTGCTCAAACTAATGAAGACCCTTAATGGATTGGCTTTTGTGAGGCTGTGAGCGGTGGGGTTAAAGAGAAAATGGTGCCTTAGACAGAGTCCAGAGAAGATCCTTCAATTAAACCTGAAGTCTATTAGCAAAGAAATATTGAGGAGGTTGAGAGTTAGCAATGATTTAACCAGCAAGTCTTCCTTGTGAGTCATTTAAAAAAAAAAAAAAAGAAAAAAAGAATCTCCCTGGTTATTTATTGTTGAGTGTGTGGTTGGACTCCCACCCTTGTATGTGAGAGGGTGGGAACAGAGACATTGGCATTTCCCATTCCGGGCTACAGGGTCCCAGTCCCAAGTTTGTTAGCCCCTTGACTCCCACATGGCCGAGCTTTCCTTGGACAAAAAAGTGAGGAAAAATGAAGCAGTGGCAGGAACAAATGAAGAGTGATGCTGGAGAAGATAAAACCAGATCTCTGGGATAAATAAGATTTTTTGGAACTTAATTGTTTTTCATGATGTAAATAAATTACAATGAAAGAAAAGGAGAACAGGCAGCTTCTGGGCAATGAGTCAGAGGGCAGAGCTGAGCTGTAGAGTGTGAGTAATAAACAGGAGTGGAGGGAGGTTGATGAGGAAGCTTGTGCAGGACAAGCAGGATCTGTCCAGAACGGCACAAACGGACACAACAAGCAGTGTTAGGTGTGGGGGCAAGTCCCTTTCTGTTAGCTTCCATGTCAGAGCATTTCCCATTCCTCCCAGACAGACTTTCTTCCTTTTGTTTTCAAGACTTGTTTAACTTTCAGCCTGAGCATCATCTTGCAGCAGTGTTCATGGTCTTCAGCAGAGCTTGGGCTACCTCTGGCCCTCACCAATCCTTTGGGTGATATACTGTCCCACAGTTGAGAGGTGGGAAGTGAAATGGATCTGATAAGGGAAAGCTTCAAGCTGATTGTTCTGGGTAGAGGGACCTGTCACAGAACTGCAGAATATGCTGAGTTTGAAGGGGCCCACAAGGATCATCAAGTCCAGCTCCTGGCCCTGCACAGAACACCCCAAGAGTCACACCATGTGCCTGAGAGCATTGTCCAAACACTTCCTGAACTCTGTCAGGCTGGTGCTGTGACCACTTCCCTGGGGAACCGGTTCCCGGGCCTGACCACCCTCTGGGTGAAGAACCTTTCTCTAATATCCAACCTAAACCTCCCCTGACACAACTTCAGGCTGTTCTCTTGGGTCCTGTCACTGTCACCACAGAGCAGAGATCAGTGCCTGCCCCTCCTCTTGCCCTCAGGAGGAAGTTGTAACTGCAGTGGGGTCTCCCCTTGGTCTCCTCTTGTCCAGGCTGAACAGACCAAGTGACCTCAGCTGCTCCTCATATGGCTTCACCTCTAGACTCTTCAACATCTTTGTTTCTTTCCTTTGGACACTTCCAGATAGCTTAATATCTGTCTTATATTGCAGTTACCAAAACTGTCCACAATATTCAAGGTGAGGCTGCCCCAGTGCAGAGCAGAGGGACACAATCGCCTGCCTTGACTGCAACCTATTCTGGCTATTGGAAGAGGAGTGGTTTCACCTGCTCCAAAGGTCCTTATGCACCCTGGCAGGCCCTCAGAGCTGGACTTAAAAATTGTCCAAGTCTTCATTCCCTCCTTTTCTTTCTTTCTTTCTTTCTTTCTTTCTTTCTTTCTTTCTTTCTTTCTTTCTTTCTTTCTTTCTTTCTTTCTTTCTTTCTTTCTTTCTTTCTTTCTTTCTTTCTTTCTTTCT
>VZRV01000952.1:92751-127751 GCA_013398115.1 Falcunculus frontatus
TCTCTCTCTTTCTCTCTCTTTCTCTCTCTCTCTCTTTCTCTCTCTCTCTCTTTCTCTCTTTCTCTTTCTCTCTTTCTTTTCCTTCCTCCCTCCCTCCCTCCCTTCCTCCCTCCCTTTCTTCCCTTCCTTCCTTCCCTTCCTTTCTTTCTGTCTGTCTTTCTGTCTGTCTTTCTTTGTATCTTTCTTTCTTTCATCTTTGTCTTTCTGTCTTTCCTTCTCTCCTTCCTCATGGAGAAACTCCTTCCCTTCACTTACACAGTCTCTCTTCTTCTCTTTTTCTTTTCTCTCACTCTTAGACATGCGGCTCCCCCCTCCTATATCCCCCTACTTTGGGGATAATTTAACATGTTACACACTAACTTTCCAGTAATGGCACTCTGGCTTTTTGAAATTCTGCTTCCCTGTTTTATGGCTGGGCGTCTAATGGTTATCTCGCAGCCCTGCCTCTGGCAATCATGTAAGGAATAAATAGAAGCTGACACAGTAATTTACTTAAATCTTCTCCACACTTTTGCAGCATTTTCCTCCAGAGGATACCCCCGAAACAACAATTATTTGAAATGTCATGCGTTCCTGCCCCTAGGCTACCGACAAATGAACATTAAATCTATTAACAACAAAAAAAATTAAATGTTTACTTTTCTGCGAAGGTAAAGGAGAAGCTGGAGAGAGGGAAGGATGTCTCCAATAAATTTCTTCTCAATAATAAAGAGGTGTAGTTAATGTTCTCTCTAAGCAGAGTCAGCTTGCAGCCCACATCCTATGAGGACAGAGATGTGATGCCACAGTACTGCCATGCAGCCTTGCCAGGGCAGCTTCAATAGCCTCATTTTTCCAGGCCAGGGAGCTCAGTTTTAGGTCGGTATTTTTGCAGATTAAGTAAGATGTGTAGGGGGTCAGAAGCCATGAACAGGGTGGTCACAGTTCTCAATCCATCTGGCTGCTGGTGCATGCCACGGGTACTGAAGTGGTGGGAGAGGAAGCATTACCCCCTTGGCAAAAGGAGGTCAAGAATATAGCTCACGTGTTTCACAGAAAGGAAAACTGTGCATTTTGGACCTCTGTCCCTAAATCTTGTAGAAAGCCAGAGGTAAGGCCCAGCTCCTCCTCTTTTCTGTCCTATGCTCCCACCCCTTTGCTCAGGTTTTCTGAACACAGGTAAGCATAGGTATGGAGGGTGGGACCACATGGAGGTGGACTCAGCCCTGCACATGGGTCCTGGTGGAATATGGTGTGAACATGGAGAATCACTGGCATCCATTTTCTGTGGATGAAAGTTCCCGTGGGGATCTGGGCAAAATAGGCTTAAGGACCAAGCCTAGAGCCCAGGAACCTATTTTCCATTCTGCAGATGGGCAAATTCAGGTCCAGAGCAGGTACCAAAATACAGTAGCTGAAATAGAAAGAAATATCCCAACTTTACTCTGATTGCTTCATAGTGCCTTGAAAAGACTGTCCCACTGCTTGAACTTTCCAGTGTATGGCTATTTTGGAAAATGTTCTTTGTCCATTGAATCAGCATAAGACTGTCTTGGGAACCACTGTGTTTGTACAGTCAGGAATCCATCCCTTTGACTTGGAAATCCTCTGTTCAGAGTTTAGGGATTTAAAGGAACCAGCAGGACTTCTTATCTTTTTGTGAATGAACTTGTAAAGGAAAATTTCTCATCTGATGTTGAATTCTGCAGACCCCATAGAAAAATTTGCTTCTCTGTGCTTCATTTCCCCTTTTTTTCAGCAGAAAAAGCTTGGACATAGACCTCAGGCACCTTGCAAAGAGTGGCACCTCTGACATGCTGTCTGAACCAATCATAATGTGGAGTGTGAACAGAGACTTGCTATCCACCTTTCGAAGAGGACACATGAATTTCTGACCAGCCTTCTATTCCTCTATGCAGAATGGCCAGGCACTTTAAACTTTGCGGTCACCATGGTTCACTTTATCACCAGGCAAGTATACCAGATGGGTCTCTTCTTTCCCAGTGCGCTGGGATCCCACTTCCTTGGCACTGGTTCTGATTCACAGAGCCAGACAGTGCAGAGGATATCCAGTATTCAAGTCCCAGTGGAGTTTACTGTCTCAATCCTAATCCATTTTCTCACTGCTGTCCCAGCCCACTTACTGAGGTGGTTCATGGTATGTGGATGCTCAGTCAGGCATCTGTGGTGCTGGACTGCTGTTGAACTGAGATCACTGTGTATCAGTGGGAGATGGTGTCTGCTTGGGAGAAGACCCTCCAAGGTAGCTCCTGGAGTCCTGAGACACAGGCCGGGGTAGTTTATACAGCCAGATCATTCAGAGCTGGGACACAGCCTCTGAGTCCCATAGATCCCCTTGACATTTTGTTTATACATGCTGTGATTCTTTAAGGAATAAGAAGACGGATCATCTTCCAAGTTTGTGATGTGTGTGTCTGGAAGGAATGAGTTGGTTCTCTACTAACAACCCTTTGACATCCCAGTGTATTTCAGAAGAGGAAACTAGCTCATCCAAGGAATCAGACTTTACCTCTGGAGGAACAACTGCTTTGGGCTCTTCTCAGGCTTGATGAAAATACTTTGCCTGTTGTCCTGTACTGCTGTGACTGCATAGAGAGTGTGTGTCCTTTCTCATCCAGAGAGAAGGGGTTGTGTGGGGCTTTTGTGGGTGTTTCCCATTTACTTTCTGAAAGGATCTATCTGTTTGATAGAAAGGGTTGTCTTCTTCCCCACTCCAGATCCAGCTAAGTGCCTGAAGTTTAATGATACATGAAGAGCGAGGTAAATGTTACATCTGTGATCAGTCAGCTCCACAACATATATACTCCATACAGGAAACCACACAGCTCATGATGTGCAAAGCACAGGCTTTTCACTTGGTCTTAACTCAGATGTCAAAGTGCACCGTAGACTCTGGGGTGCACACTGCAGGTGAATTCTGTCTCACTATTGCAGTGGATTAATTTAAATGGTTCCACTGCCAGACAAAAGTCTAAGCACCACAGCAGGTTTATGAGTTATTCTAACACAAAGAAACACAATTATGTGGTCTAATATATTGGGATGGACTCTTAGATAGCATGTAGTATCAATATAAATCAGTGTCTGCCATTATAAATTGAAGGGCCTCAAATACATGTTATTGTATTGCCGAAAAAAACCAGGAATTTGGGAAGAGCATTCATCAAACTATTTTGCATTATTAAACTTCCTCCTGTAATGTCTCCACTTTGATCTCTTCTCTGGCCTGATTCAGATCTCCGCTCCTGATTTCCACCAAGGAAAGTATATAGGGAAGCTGTGTGCCTGCACTTTTCTTTTTTTTAAGCTTTGTAGCGCGTTCTTCTGCTCTCAATTCCGGATAATGCTGGATCCCTTTTATCCAGCCCCTCCTCTTGCCCTTTCAAGTGAAAAGAAGACTCCTGTGCCCCCCCATCAAAGTTAAAGGGAGGCTTTAGAGAGGAAGGCTCAGCACGCTGGGGCTCTTGAGCCTGTGTTTAATCTCTTTTCCCGTTCCTGTGTGCCTCTGTGGCTTCCCTGCCAGTTTCTTTGTTGCCAAGTTTCTCATTTCCTTTTATTTGTGTGTGCGGGAGGTTGCCAGGCTCGCTGGAATGCATCTGAAGTCATCTTGGGGGGACACGCCTCAGCCCCCGCCCCGGGTGATCCATGACCTGCCTCGGCCGCTGGCCCAGCCCGGGCAGGCTGGAGCGGGATTCCCTGGCTGCAGGAGCAGGGGAGTGAGGGGCGAGGGGGCAGGACAGATCCCCACCCTGCCGCTGCAGCGGGCTTGTGCAGGGTGCTGTGTCCAGGGCCGTGCGGGTGTGGAGGAGGATGGAGGTCAGGGGAAAAGGGATTGAGAGAGAGCACCTTGACCTCTGGGTGCTGCCCTGCCTGGAGGAGAGCAGAGACGTGTGCAGACTCCGGCAGGGGAGGGGGCCCTGGTCTGTCTCAGTTCCTGCCTAACCTCTGCTGACCTCAGTGCACTGCCCTGACTCATGGCCACAGCTGCCCTGCTCCATCAAGTGATGAAGGCTACACCATCAAGGTGTGAGATGTGTTCCCAAGATTAATAGGGGCTTCATTAGGCTCCTGAGGGAGAGAGCTGGGATCATACTGGTCCATGGGGGACTGTGAATATTGCTCCAGAGCTGGACATAACTCTGAGGAATGCATTGGTCTTAACAAGTGACAAGAGAGACCAAGTTTATGTTCATGCTGCGATCCCTTCATCATGAAAGTACTTCAGTGGACAACCCATCTCTCAGGGAACATGGAAAGGGGATGTCCTGGGTGGAATGAGACATGACAAGAGCACAGATTCACTGCTGCAGCTTATGCCTCAGCCCTCCCACCAGAATGGAGCAGGTGGCATTGCCAAGATTTTCATCCCTCCTAGGCCATGTGGGTCCAGTTTGGCACATGGGGTTATTATTCATTTCTCCCTGAAGCAGTATTGGGGAACTGTAACTCCCAACGGCATCCCACAAAATCAGTGTTAGCAGTCTATTTGCTAGGCTGTGGAAACCAAAGAACTGGTAAAAGGATGGGACTGTGCCAAAAACTTAGGCAACCTGGAGACTGCCACTTTTTTTTGTGGTTACTTCACAGCTTCTGAAAGTTCCCTCTGCTTTCCAGGGTGGATATCTGTTGGTCCAGCTCTTGACACTAGAAAGCAAAGAAATAATCTCTTTCAGGTTTCTTGGTCCTTGTTGAGTTTCACCTGAATTCCTGGTAAAGCTCAGCAAAGGTATCCCCCCTTGTTAAAGGTTTTTGTACGTTTTGTACATTTATAGGCTTTAACCACCCTGACCAGTCTCTCCTGCAACCTCCACCCATGAACCCAACTCTTATTTAAGCTTGTCCATGGGCCTTCAGCCTCTGACTGTGTAATGTTGGATGAGTGGCTGTTGCTGGATCAGCCACTGCTGTACCCACTATGGGTCTTGTTAATCCAGACATCAAAGTATGCATTGACTTCTCAGCTTGACCTCGGCTCTGCCTTGTGATCTGTGACATGCTGAAAACAGGAGTTACTCACTAGAGGAATTTCCAGTGGGAAAGATAGCAAAGATGTGGGATGGTTTCGCTTAGGATGGGTCCGGAGTGTCTGGAAATGGCAGGCAGCTGTGCAGCAGTCTGCAGCAGTCCTGGTTGGTCTGTCCCGTGGTGCAGTGCTAAGAACACTCAAGTTTTGGTGTTACTTTCTGCTCATGGGCACTGAGAGCAACAGTTGTGCTAAGAGCCTCGTCCTGGCTCAAAAGCCTCAGCGCTTCTGTGGGTATGGGTGGCCATTGCTGTACTGCACAGACCAGAGCTGTCAGGCTCATGGACTCTCTGGCTAACAGTCAGCATGTCACTGCCCCGGGATCTGCCAGATCTCCCTGCTGCTTTGTTCACAGGACATTTGTGCTGCCATTGTCTCTGCTTCCTTTTGGACAGGCCCATGGGGCTGTGCAACTCTGACTTTGTTCAGTGTCTACCTGGATGTAATTGTTTTGGCTTTGCACCTAGAACTGTCTGTCAATCGGCAACCCCGAAACTCCTGCAGGAGACCAGGAGATTGCATCACATATCAAGGAAAAGACTGACTGATAAATATATTGCAGTGAGCAGAAAAGAGTCACTTGCTGTAAATACCCTTCTACACTTTGTTGTGGTGCTGCTATTTCAACCCAGTTGTTTAGGTATCTTTGCAGAGAGGCTTCCACACTTGAATATTTTTCAAGGTACTTCCTTGCTGTACATCTGCCAGTTCCTGAATTACTTTTATGGAGGATTCCTCTGAAATTTCCAATACTTCTAAAAATTAAAAATGTGGTTTATTAATTAAGATATTGTGAAGAAAGCTTCTGAGAAAGCAAATGTCTTATTCTTGTGTTAGGAACACTTTTATTCAAGAATATTTCAAGAAACATAGCTTTTGCTATATCCCATTTCTATTTTTTCTTCTTTTATCAACCTCAGATCTTTTCCTTGTTGGTTTTCTTCACCAGAAGGAGTTGCTGTAGGATGGCAGAGCAGAAGGAAAGCACGTCGTCTAACCATTCTGATTCTCCCCTGCTGTTGCTTGGCATCCACACATACTGTATATTGCAAGAGAGAAGCAAGACCTGGAAGCAATCTGCTGAGGGTTTCAGATTCTCTGTTCCTCTCTTCCAGTCCATTAGGTCAGAAAGAGAATGGCTGTCAACAAGTGTTTCATCTGGAAGTGTAGCCCTGGGATTTCCCTAGATTTTTACCCCAGCTTGAGTTTAAGACCAGTCTCCAGCTATCAGTCATTCTTGACTGAACTTATATTCTGATTTTTCAGAGCTGATTTCCACTGCCTCCTCCCCTTATAATGTCTCCTTTGCATTTGGGCTGTGGTTGTGTCAGGTCCCAGCATGGGAAATGTTCCCACTTGTGCTGGAACACAACATGGCTCTAAACTATGATACCGTTATTCCTTGAAAAGGGAGGAGTTTTTGCAGGGAATTGTCCTGAAACTACTTCTGATTAATATTTTAGAGATTTTGACAATAAAATGAAAACCAACCAGAGAGGTAGCAAACTGAAAGAAGGTTCCAAGTCCTTTGGAAAACAAGGTTAAAACTCAAAACATGTAAGTTGGTATGTCGGAGAAATAAACTAAACTTAGCTGAGTAATATTCAGTAGATGCAAAGGCTCAGCATGACTAAGGAATGGAGGAACTAGTGCAGTGCCTATGGGGGAGGGCAGATCTCAAACTGAGTGGGAGTCAGTAATGTTGCACTCTTGCAGTAAGAAAATGTTGGGTCTGCTTTTTATCAATGCCAGGGTCACTGCTGAGACGAGAGATCCCAGCAGCTCTCTGGCCTGCTGCAGTGGAGTCTTGTGTAGTGCTGAAGGCTGCCATGGAGCTGGAAACCAGCCTGTGAGGAAAGGTTAAGGAACTGGTTTATGTGAAAGTAGAGAGGACTATGGGTGTAAAATGTTTAGTTTCTCAGTGTACAAATCAATGATATCAAGGAGCAGGTAAATAGCCATTTTCTGTGCCCACCTGCTAACAAACAGAAACAAGTATCCCTAGAACGGAGGGAGATGATGTAGTGAAAGCCTTTGCTAACTGATGGAGCCTAGAAGCACCAGCAGAGACCACCATGCAGCTGCTGGGATCTTGGCTGGAGGTGCTGCAGAATATATCTCAGACAAGGATGGGCTGGATGTGTTTGTCTCAACAGGGATGTACCTGGGTCATTGGATTGCTTTTCCCAGCCTACGTTTATACATTTCTGTCCATCCATTTCATCTGCCTGAAAGCTGGCAGGGCAGTGGGAACTTCAAAGGAATTTGGACTTCGAGGTTTTTCCTTTTTCCCCAGGGAAAACTTCAAGAATCAATGAAAACATATAGCATATGCTATGTATTCCCCCAAGAGAAAGCAATGCAGCAAGCTATTGGATACAAAATGCTTTGAAATTTCCTGGTTGGAAGGTAATTGATTATCAAACAACGGTTATACTGTGCAACAGAGATCATAGCTACTCTTTGGTGCTGGAAAAATTAAGGATTAAATCAGCACCTCCTAGAAGAGGGATGCTTTGGGTCAGGTGTCCTCTGAAGAGAGGTAATGCAGTAAATACATGATGCTTTCACCAGCCACCAGCTCCAGGTGTTCCAGCCCAGGCCACTGGCAGCTCAGAGCTCTCCCCCTCTCCCTGCAACCCTGGAATGTGCATGGCTCGTTAGCAGCAGCCTGGCAATCCGGAGAGCCTGCTATGGTAGCAGCTGCTTTTCCAGAGCTGTCCCGCACGCAATGCAACCCAGAGGCTGTTTGCCAAGGTGAGGCGCTCCCTGCAACTGGCTGACATGGAGCCTGTGGGAGAGGGGGTTGGTCCTCACCAAAAGCAACCAGCTGGAGCAAACTTTGCTTCCTTGCAAAGTGCTTCCACCTTGCAGTCCTGCCTGCCCAGCTAGCCACCCTGCTCTCTGATGCACATGCAGCCAAGTGCCAGGGAGCAGATGGGGGAAGTACCATCTGGCTTCTACCGAGCTCATTCCCAGGCTGGAGCTGGGGGAGCTGCTGGAACAAAGGATGGCGTTGCTTGGGAGTGCCTGGACTAAAAGAGTTTGTGAGTACTGTAGGAGTCTTAAGCTTTCTTCTTTCATGCTCACTGGCTTCCCAGCAGCAGGTTTCCCAAGCTGCAGCTCTCATGTGTGTTCCCTGATAGCTGAGCAGTGGGCTCCAGCCACTCTCCCTGTCTGAGTGACTTCTGCTGGATTCATGGAAACCACAACATATTTTTCCTCTCCTCAGCCCACACTGCTGCCCTTGTGGTAGGACCACAAGGGCCACACTCATCGGTCAGGCACCCTGGATTTCTTTCCCGTGGCAGACACAGCCAGACCCCATGGTGCTGGATGAGATTTTCCTGGTTCAGGTTCTGCTTTGTTCCGTGCTAACTCCACACAGCTGGGCTGTGTGGGGCTAGTCACCAGGGGAAAGAGACTGGCAGAGATGAATAGAGGATGTGAACAGTTCCCTTGGTGCCCTTTTCCCTCACTCTTGTTTCCCTCTCAGCAGGGGGAAGCAGTCTCTGCGTGGTCCTCTGCCGATTGCATTGGGAAAGTCATTAAAAAGAATTAAAAAGGAAACAGAAAGAGACGGAAGAGGGGGAAAGAAAACCCTACACAACCCCAAACAGTTATAAACTTGAACAAAAGAACAACAGGATCTTTCTGCTGAAAAGCCTTGGGCCGCCCTCACCTTGACTGCAAAGGACAGCAGTGCTCCAGTGACTTACTGGGAGAATGGAAGAAAGCCTTGGCTGTATTTCTGCTGGGATTGTGGTGATATGGGTTGTGATGCTGGTTGTGAAAGCTGTCATCTGATTGTTCATATGGGGAAAAAAAAAAATATATATATATATACAGAATTAAATTAATTACACATGGTTGACTTATCCATCTGCTGAAATTGGCAATGGCTTGGTATCCTGGCTTTCGGAGAGGGAATAATATGTAAGATACCATCCTGGCGGGCAGCGTCTGTCCTCCATTTTGCTGTGGGAAAGTATCAGCTTCTGTTAGCAACTGTTCTAGCTGGGGAGCAAAAGAATGGGATGGAACACCTGGTTCCTCCTGTCCTGTCTCTCAGGAGGATTTGCCTTCCAAGGTTATGGGGTTCATCTGGTCTGGGAAGATCTGGTTTATAATCCAAATTCAATACCGTAAATGATTTCCCCAAATAGTTGCCTAAATTTTGAGTCTGTATTGAGATACAGAAGTCTGGGCTCTTTCAGAGGCCAGCCACGCATTTGTTCTGAATCATGACTGGACATGGTCAATCTCCTTTAAAAGGCTTGATATTTGAGTTCTGGATGAGTGCTTGCAACCTGGAGCCTGTAAAACTCTATGGAGGGTAGTCCCAAGATCCTCACCATCTTCACTTCCTTCAGCTTCTGCTTCTGTGCCAGTCTGTACCTGCCAGAACATGTCCTTTTAAGACTCTGGGGCAAAGGCAGAAACTTTAAGATAGCAGTGAGGTAATTTTTGCTGCAGTGAGAGCGGCCTGTAGGCTGGGGACAGAGATAGTGATGGGAGAGCCTGGCAGAGATTAGTTGAAGCATCTCAGTCTGAAGCCCTACGGGCCACACACTTGCCTGAGTCTGACACAGTCACTGGTTCAGGTTCCTTCTCAAACCATCACACAAACAGCAGCATTTCCCCTGGGTTTGTTTCTGCATGCTTCAAATGAGTTGGATTTTCTCACCCTAATATTTGCCCCAGGAAAGCTCCTGGGCCATTTTCCTATTAGCCCTCCTTGTTAGAGTCTAACTGAGGTACTTTGTAGCTGCAGCTGTTCCTGTGCATGGGTTACCAAGGCTTAGGCTACAACTGTTGCAGAAATCCTTAAATCTAGCACAGTGGATCCCTATGAACACTGAGGATTTGTTCATTTATGTCTTACCTGGCATACCACAAGCTGAGGCAGAACTCAAAGGTGCTAACACTGATGAGGTTTGGATCATATGCTGAAATAGGTTTAGCTGCTGTGCAAAGTATGGTTTCCATTGGTGGTACCCTTAATAGCTTGCATTACCTTATTTACATGTATATTCCGGAATCTACTGTATATTAATATGGTTCTCTGCATTTATATCATCAGCTGTATTCTTCTAGGTTTAACTGTGTTGTTAAACTTGAAGGTTTATCTTTATACAGATTACCGGTATAGGGGTAAAATGCTATCACTTTGATGTACTTACAGTTGATCACTGGCTGATCCTGTGGAAATATCTGCTTCCCAGATGAGGTCAGGTAAGTGCATAGTGCCGTGGCTATGTCGAGGTGTGCATTGTTGTGTGCTGGATGCATCCCTCCCTGGAGGTGTTTCTGTGGGGTGTTTTGAGGCATTCACTCTGCGCGTCACCATGGGGACAAGGGGGGACGGCAGAAAGGAACACAATTTGTATTTCTTAGTGTCGTGTGATTGTGCTCTCACAGTGCCTCAGAGTGAAGGTGCATGATGAACTACATACCTCTGTCCTGTGTGTTTCTGCATGACAATAAAATGCACGCACACGTGCACATACAGGCACACACCCTTCAGGCTCCAGGGCATGTAGGAGAGAGTGTGTGTGTGTGTGTGTGTGTGTGTGTGTGTGTGTGTGTGAATGCTATTTAAATAAAAAAGAAAGGAAGTGAATCAGGGTCGTTTCCATTTTAATTGTAAAACAGATAAGCACTAAACACTTTGAAAAAGTAAATGACTTGAGAATAATTACTATCTATTACTCTGCGTCCCAGGGGGGCAGTTGGAGGAGCCCAGATGGCTACAAAAATGGGATTTAGCAGAAAATTGAAGACATTATTCACCGTAACACATTATCAATTACCTTCATATCAATTACAATAACCTTACATTAGAAGAAGGGCCAGGAGACTATCTTCAGCCCCCAGCCTGAATAGTAATTGCACTACCCCTATGGATGGTGTGTGTGTCTCTGTGTGTGTGTGTGTGTGTGTGTGTGTGTGTGTGTTCGAGGGCGGGGGGCACCACAGGGTTGTGCAGGGGTTTTGGCAGCTCCCACTGCTGGGAAGAGAGGGGGAAGAGGATAACAGCCACTCAAAATAGTTTTCCTCCTCTCTCTACAGTCACCTCATAGAAGGTTTTCCTCTGTCCTGTTTGTGTGGTCTAATAGCTCGAAGGGCAGCTGATGTGGCTCCTTCCAAGAAATTCTGCTTGGCTTGCCATTTGGGAAGTTCAGAGTCTCTGTGCAGAGACTACTGTTTCGCACCAGTGTCCTCTACTTTCCTCTTCCCCCTCTCAGCCATTTCAGCCAAGCTGCTCACTTTGTTAATAGGGGCTGGTACGCAATCTGATGTTCTTTTCTGTAGGATCTGCCTTTCTTGGTAGAGCAATCTGTGCAGGAGGTGGGAACTGCTCCCTCTGCCAGACCCAGATGGGGCAGCAGCTCGTGTTTCCTGTAAACACTCACAGAGAGATCACACAGACCTTTGATGGGGTATGGAAATGAACCAACCAAAAACAATTCTAAAAAGTCTCTCCTCTTCCTTTTCTCCAGGGATGGTGGAAGGTGTCTCGGGGAGGAGCAGTACCAAGGCTGCTTCAGCAGGCTGGTAGCATGAAGGTAGCTCTAAGGACATCTTGTTGCCTGTGGCTGTCTCTTGTTGCCAGCTGGGATAGCCCTTGGAGCTGGTGGTAAGTCAGTGCTTCTGACTGTACCTGGCTAATGCTTCTGGCTTGCCATAATGCCATTCTGAAATTCCACCTCCTGGATCTGGGCTTGATCCAACTCACCTGAGTGTTTATCCATGCAACACCCACATTTAGCTGTTGTGGTCCCATTCTCTGCTGCAATCCAAACAGGTTTCACTGCCACAGTGTCCTGGCCTGTGCACAAATGTGTCTGTAAGATAAGGATTTAGACACATCAGGGCACTTATGAGTTAAACTGTTGGTGACACTCCTTTTAGCCTCCCCCCTTTCCCAAATATGCAGTGGAGTGTCCAGTGGGTTGGTGCAGAGAGGACTAATTGCTATTAAAAGGCTTTAATCTGGGAGATTAGTGTTGGCTCCAGGCAGTGTTTGCACACGAAGGAGATGTTTCCGATGAGATGAACTAGAATTTGTCCCTGCTGTTTTGTTGATAGAAAATCATCTTCCCCTTGGTTTTTTCTCTTTATCTCTGTCTCTCTTGCTTTCTTGCTCTCTCTGATCATTTGCTTTTGCCTCTTCCTTGAAGTTAAGCTGAGAGCTTCATTACATTTTGGAGTGGCAGTCCTGTTTGACCTTTGGGGTTGGTTGTCTTTGCACATATGTACAGACATGCATGTGTGTACACAGAGATGTGACTGGACTGCCTCGATTCAGAGTCCTGCAGGAAATAGATTGTGATCAAGAGAAGTAATGATAAATATATTTTTCCCTTGTTGGCTCTTGAGCCTCTTGTGGGTTACAAAGAGGGGCCTGCAGAGCCCTTCCTATAACATGAGTCAGGCCAGTCGCCTTCTCCCGGGCAAAGGCTTGATCCAGAGACCATCAGGAAGAGGTGTTGCAGAACTGAAAATCTTAAAGCTCCCTGCAGAAGTAATTAGTGGGAGGTAATTAAATGATTACATATGGGAAGGTATGGAGCCTTACTGGACCTCCAGCATGACCCAGGAAATGTCACTATTGACTTTGATGAACATTGGATCAAGCTCAGTGGAAATTAATCTGATAACATGCCAGATGTGTCCAGAGAGCCTTTCCATGAAGGAGACACATTTGACCTGGGAGCACAGAAATCTTTGTGCTGTACTTGCTGAAGGATCCAAAAGCAGAAGCACTTGTTCTGAATTTACTGTTGTCAGAAATCCATGAGTATCTCTCAGATCTGACTACATAGACTCACAATCCCTGCAGTTCCTAGGGTAGAGTTGGAATTTTCACAGCATCCTCAGGAAGTTAAGTGCCAATTCCCTTTGAAAAGCACAATGGAATAAATACTGTTTATGTGTAACTCAAGTGGAAGGAACTTTGTATCCTAAAGAGAAGGATATGTGAAGACTTTATCAGAAAAGGAAGACTCGGGTAGAACCGCAATGTTGCATGGTCCTTCTGGCCTAGAGAGTGACCAGACAGAGGCTAAGAAAGAGAAGTGGTAAGAAAGAATGAGTGTCCTCAAATCAATGAGGCCAAGAATCAAGAGGACAGTTGGGCCAGGGGAAGAAAATTCAGGATCTGGGTCTTCCATTCAAAGAGGTCAAAACTTTCCAAGGAGGTAGTGCTTTGCAAAGTGTTACACACCATTATTCTGGGCATGGTCTGAACACCGTGGGCTTTTCTCTTTTGCAGGATGCTGCCAGAACCTTCCATGAGACTGCACTGTCATTATTTCACCACAAGTAGGTATTTTGAGGAGGTGTAAATGAGGGACTGGGAGAAGAGAGAGGAAAATTAAGTTGCCTTTGTATCCCTGGGGGCTGTTTGGCTCTCCAAGGGCAGTTGTGAAGCCTGTTGTTTGGCAAAGTGGTGTGGTGGTGTGTTGTTCTTTGGGATTTTTAAAGCATCTGAATCAGTTATCAAATGTCACAGCATGGGTCCTCTTATGACAGCTTTGGAGTGGGCTGAAATTTTGTATAAATACTGTTATTTCTCTCTCTTTCTCCCTGCCCGTGCCCAAAAATCCAAACTGTTACTGCTAGCCAGCAGGAAGGCAGACCTACTTCTCATGTAAATTGCTTTAGTTCTGTTGTTTGTCCTTTTCCCCTCAAGTTTGCAGATGATATTGGTGTAACCAGCATAAGGATCTGGCCTCTAGCATGTGTTTGTCCCATCTGCTGTCCAGCATGTTAATTTTTATGGAAGACACAAACTTGCACGGACTGTGATTTTAAGGAGGGGCTCTTTTTCTTTTCATGAGCCAACTGCAAAGCCTCAGGGGCCAGATTCTGAAAGGCAGTCAATGCCAAGATCTGGAGGGGCTGGGAACTCAGGTCCTGGCAATTTCTAGCTTGTGGTCCAGTACTGGCAAGACCATAGGGAAAGAAACGTGTTAGGCATTTGTGTAAAAACAGTGATACAACTTTTTCTCAGTAGCAACATTCTTGGGGGAAAGGGCCACGCTTGCAACAAAGGTCTCAGTTTAAATAGGGCCTGAAAAATCTCAAGGGGGTTAGAAATAGTGGAACAGGGAGTATATTTCCACTGCAGTTGACAACCAAAGTAAAAATAATGATTCCTTAAAAAAAAAGCCAAACAAAAAACCAAGTAACAGGTAGGAGAGAAGGGATTTGTTCCTTTGGCTGATCCTCTTTAGTTCTTCTATTTCAATAGGAGCAGAAGTATGTTAAGTGATGGCTCAAATGATTCTTCCAAGTATTTGATTTTGCAAATGTTTACAAATATTAATAGACAGGCTTCTTAACATGCCCAGTGATCTTGCTAGTCTTGTGTTTTGGGTGCAAGATTGGAAATACATGAGATTTTCTAAATTGTCAGGCATGATTTTACTAAAAAAAAAAAGAGAAAAAAGAAAGAAAAGTAAAACAGCCAAGCCAAAAAATAAAAAGTATTTTGAATGTGTCCCAAACATGAGAATTTAGAGTCCACCTTGAATATTGTTTACTTTTGTATAATGTTTGTTAGGATACATTTCTTGACTGTTATTGGTCGTATGCAAGTGGCTTACTGTGCATTTGGGTAGTAGTGTTAGTAACTCTTATTTTTATTACAAGTTTCATGAAGTTTCTGAAGTGCTTAGACTCAGGTAAGCATATGACAATATCAGTCGTCCATTCAGTTTGTTACCTTTTCAATGTTTCTGTGTCCAAGGTGAGCATTAATTCAGAATAAATAGCCTAAGAATGTATTAGAAGCTTAAAATTCAGAAGGTACTCAGAATCTGTGATATGATTAATTATTTTAATGAATTTCAGTGAAACTTCTGGATTTAGCAGATATGGCACACCATTTTTTAATGGCTTACGTTGGAAATGTCACAGATAGCCTTCTGGTCACTTATGCTCATGAAAATGGATCTTTTATTGTACTCATCTCACTGTGTGATTGGAACCCTGGGGATCTGCAATCAAGGCAGCTGGAAGGAGTTGGCTACTTGGTGTTTGGAGAAGTGTTTAGAGCTCTCCATGTGTTGAACCTCTTCAACCTTATTGGTAAAACTTCCACTTGACTTCAGAGAAGTTTAAGTCCCACACCACATCCAGGAGTGCAGGTCCAGTCATGCACATGGCTTGCACAGAAGTGCCCCTCAAGACCATGGGAAACACATTTTTGGGGAGGGGGCTGCACTGATGTGTGGAGTAATCATGAGAGATGGTGACTGAAGGATGAGACTGGGGACAAGACACTTAGAAGGGGCATGGGAGATATATATAAAGGACTATTGCAGGTGGTGGATTTGAAAAAAAAGTCTCTGACACAGTCACTGGAATTGGAAAGCTCCATAGACACGAGGCAGCAGGGAGCCCTCTCAGCAACCAGCTAATCCCTTTTCTCCGAGCTGCAGCCAACCAAGGGTGTAGCTGCCTCTTCTAGCCTGCCAGTGGCCTTAGACATTTTGTGGAAACCTAAATTAAACCTGGCCCCTGATGGGTGTTCTGCCTTCCCAAATCCAATTAGCCAATCATGACTTTTCACTTAGCTGCAGTGACTTTAATTGGATCAGAATAACAACAGGAAGGATAGAAAATTACAGGAATTTACTTAGCATGCAGGGTGGAGCCTTGCAGCAAGGATCATCGTGATCTCTAGCACTGTAGAGGCAGTAGAGTTCATCAGATGTGTAAAAACTCCATGAACAGTCCACAGTAATATGTATGAAGTTTTTACATCTTCTTTTAAGCTGCAAGCATCGATATGGAAAGCTGTAACAGGTGTGGTGGTCCAGCCTGCTATTCTCCTGTGTGTGTACTCTAGCCTGCAAAATTTGCCTGCAAGCAATACCTCCTTTGCACTTGGTGGTGTGAAAGGGCTTTTGGATAAGTGAAAGGTGTGTGAGTGAAGGGCCTCCAAGTCTTTAAAGCTGAGCACAAGCTTAGAACTATGCAGAACTGAGGCCTTTGGACAGCGGACTTTTTTTCTGACTGCCATTCAAGGGTGCAGGGGCTTTAGTAAAACACAGCAACTCCAAAATATGCATTCCTGTCATGTTACTGGGCCTGGGGTAGCACTGCCAGATGAACTTTAAAAGCCAGGTTCCAGGATATCATGACAATGACAGTGCATTAGCACCAGCACAAGACTTGGCACTGACAGAGATGATCTAGCAATGCTACTAATAAGAGCTAAACTTCTTCTGAGCAGATGTGTCATTGGCTTGCTCACGGGGATGTGGGAAACAGGAGACACGGCTGCCACATCCAACATTTTTGAGCATAATTCAGAATGAGATTTTGGAGATCAAGACATACATAAAAAGATGCCAGCTTAGTGATTTCTCTTTTCTTTTGCATTTTACTGGTCGGGGTTGGTGATGAGCAGAATATGACTAATATAGTGCCAAGCAAAACTTAGAAAAACCACGAGGAGAACGGCGACTATTTTCCTGCTTTCTATGCAACTTAAGGGACCTCCCTTCTACCAAAGCAAACTGCATCATGCGAGTCACACTCCATGCATGCTGATGCTGCTTCATATCCAAGGGATGCCTTGCAGCCTCAGTGAACGTTGATCTGGATTTAACCGACGTAACAGGGATCGGATTTTTGCCCATTGGGAGCTGTCATTGAATGCAAAGTGTGACGTAGTGCTTATCTAGCATGCACACGAGGGACCCTGCTGCAAATCAGGAATGACTTCACCAAATCCAGTGGAGCTGAACAACCATAAATGAGCAGAATGAGGCCCACGCATTATCCCAGGCTAGCATGCTGTCTTTAGCAGGCCCTAATGAATTCAGCTGCAGCACGTAGTCATTAATCCCAGTGGAAGGAGCAGCTCACCATTACATGACCTAGGATTTCAAGAGTTTGCTATTAATTCACCAGGTTGCTTCCTAATGCAGAGCCCTCCATGGCTCCAGGCAAGGAGGAAACACAAATTACACTGGACTCAGCCAAAATCTTGTTAAGGCTCTTTCAGCACCTTCCAGCACAAGTAAGAAGGGAGGAAAGGCCGAAGTAATAGATGGCACATAGGGCCCAGAAATTGTTTATGATGCAAATATGTTTAAAAGTACTGCCTTGCCTCCTCTGGGAAAAGGAGCTTAAAATTGAAGTCTAATGATAACAAATGATTGTTAATGAGTTGTCTAAACATAATAGATGGAAAGAATTAAAAGCCTAGAATAAACAGGGTTTCATTAAAGAACAATAAAGAAACAACACAAATTTCATATCTTAGAATAAATGGGCCCTCGTGGTCTTGCTGGGAATGGAGGGCGCTGAAGTGGGTGCATGGGCTGGGAAGGTGAGTGCTCTCCTGCTTGGATGCACTCCCTGGACACAGACCTCTGGTGCCTGGGCAGTGCTCACTGGCAGGAGCAGCTTTGAGGTGCTGCCAAGGGCTTCACTTCTCCACAGCCTGTGCATGTGCCTGACCTGCAGCACACAAGGAATCCCACCAGCAGTCCTCAGGTGCTTGAAAGCAGACACTTGCTCAAGTGTTCTGCTTAAGCACCTCTCAGCACCTGTCAGCACTCTGAGATGGAGAGGAAGACAGGTTTTGCTCAGATGTGTTTACAGCCAGGGGCTAGCTAACCCTGGCACTGGAAGCCTCCATGACCTCAATCTAGGCAGTCCATGTAGCCTTTCCTTAAAGTGCCAAATATTGGTTATAGGGTCCACAAGACTCCCTGGGGAACTTGAGCTGTTCCTAAGTGAGTCTGCAAAAGTTACTGAGAAAGGCAAGCTCAAACCAGCTGTGTAACAATCTATAGATCATCTTTTAGGCCCTTCAGAGGCAGATCTATTTTTTTAGGAGCCCACAGATAAAATTAAAGTTGAAAATCAGTTCTCTAGAAAAGTGCGCTACTGAGAATGTGAAATTCTGCAGAGATTTCACAAATGGTTCATCAGAATGTTAGATGCCAAGAGCACACACCATATTTCATCTCAGTGTGTGGCAGATGGCATATTGTAGATAGATTTTAGACCAAGATTTTATTAAGGACATGTGAAGAGATGATCGATAATACCTTGGTGGGTTTGTTTCCAAGACTGTCTGCATTTGGCGTGGTGACATTATTATTGTTATTTGTGTTTGGTGGAAAACTTTTAAATTTCAGAATTGTTTTCAGGCTTAAGAACAGATCTCTACTTCAGGTTTCATTTTAAATCATCCTCTGGACAGGAACAGTATTCTGCAAGCCCATTTTAGACTCTGGGAGTCTGACTTAGCTTTTCATTAAAAGGAAATGTGGGGCAATAGACAAAAACTGAAACGATGTGGCAAAACCCACAAGATTTCCTCAGCAAACATTGCATTTACTATTAATTTATTTTATAAGGCCCTTTTTCTCAAGGAATTAGAAAGATAAAAAAAAGGATAAATCTCAAGACTCTTCCCCCCAGCCCCACATTTTCCGTTTGTTGAGTTGGAGATCTCGTTTGTATTTCAGGAAGGATTGCATGTTCAGCAGAGTGTACGTGAGAGCAGGAGTTTTTGCTGTGGTGATGTGTCTGTGTTTTGGAGTGTGTCCATGTCCAAGTGTAATGTACTTGTCTTTACTGATATGCTTTATGATGGTGGATTGCAGATCTGACAGGCTCTCTCCATGTGTTTGTAAAGCTGCATAGGGCTCAGCGCTAGAAGACCCCAGTTTTGACAAAAACCCTGGAACAACCCTAACATTCAGCTGGGACTGGCTCCTGCCTTTATTAATGGTAATTTGTACTTCACCTGGTGACTGGTTTGCCTGGGAATATTTGTGAACTGTGCCACACAAGTGCACAATAAACCAAGCTTGAAAAATCCAGGCAAGAATTAGTGCCGTGCAGAGTTAGAGCTCAGCAGTGTTTCCCAATTGTAAAACGGCTTTCTCATGACAAGGTGTCTCTCTTTTTCTTGATTACAAATCTGAACTTTGTTTTTGAAAGATGCTATTTGGAACTTTCTGCTGAAACTGGAAAATGATCAAGTTTAAGAATATGTTTTTAGAATTACCCAGGGAAAGTATCCCACCTCCTCTCTTTGAATCAAGGAAAATCAAGTTTACAAATGAAATGAGATTTTCCACAGGAACAAGAATGTTGTTAACATTTTTATTAATAAAAATTAGCATTCGTATTATTGTTGTTACCCTCTTGTTAGTAGTATTATTATACGTATCTCCTTGTGTGTTTAGGCTTAATGTAGTGTAGTCTGCCTTTCTGAGGACATTTGCCCCTACAGCTGGGCATGTGAGAATTTGGGATCCTGCTGTACCTGTGACATTGTCAGTGTTAAATATGGCTGTGCAAAGGCATTGAACGAGATGGGTGAATCTCTGACCATATTTGCATTGAACTCTGTATGTGACTGTGTGGAGCACATCCATGTGGATACGTTGCTAGTCCTTCAGAGAAGAGATCTGGAAGCTCAAAGTCCTGCCCCTTGGCAGCTGCTGAAGTTTCTAGCACAGTGAGAGAAGAAGGAAACCTTCCAAATTCTTCTTGTGCACCTGAATGACATAAAAATGCAGACTGGAGGTTCATATCTGGGCCCCTTGGAACCAAGGCATTCTCAAGAAAAACTTGAACCAAATGGATCCATTTCCCCAAACAGCTAAATTTTGGTAAAACTTGGTTTGATTAAATGAAATTATGTTAAAATATTCTGACTGGCTCTAGTGAGGAGTACCACAAGTGGCAGTTTGAGACTCGATCTGGGGATTCTGATGCTTGGCATCAAAGATAAACAAAATCCACCCCATGATTTCATACACAGGAGTGTATTAATCCCCCTGGACATCTGTGTTTATTGAGCTTGCATCCACAGGAGTGTGCCTTGCTGGCTGAGCAGCTTGTGTCACACCTTGGGGGTCTGCACCGGTGGATTCGATGCTGCTGTGTGGTGCTTAAAGCAGTGTTGGTTTAATGGCTGGTGTGCAGGTCGGGGAGAATCAAAGAATTACAGAATGGTTAAGGTGGGAAGGGACCTCTGAAGATCATCTTGTCCAGGCCCCCTGCTCAGGCAGGGCCACCCAGAGCCAGTGGCCCAGGACCATGTCCAGGCATCCCTGCTGGTCTCCCTGGCTGTGGTTGCAACTGCAAGGAAAGTTATAAGACTCAGTTAAGCAGCACGGGGCCTGTCAGTAAATCATTGTGCAGTTCAGGCTGGTTTTCCCCCTACTGGAGTCCACAGAGAATCAGACAGACTGTGCTGAGCTGGTCCCATCTGCACCCAACCTGGACAGCAGCTTTATCTTGCCTTGTAAAACTGCAGAGCTCTGTGACAAAAGAGTTAATCTCTGCCTTTGTTTCTCTTCCTCTCTCTCTTCTCTCTTGCAGCCGACTGAAAGGCAAGATGAGAGCAGATCCATCAGTGTCAGCTGCTTTCAGCACATCAGCACTTTTGGGGGGTTTATTGGGGACTAGTCCATCAGCAGTGCTTCCAAACTGCAACCACGCTGCAGACGTGCCCCTCCTCCTGCACGGCAGCCAGGCTGCCTGGGGATGCAACGCCGGGACCCCGGTGCCACTGGCTAGGGGCTGGGTGATAAATGACTGCATGAGGCATCTTCATGGCTAGCAAAGTCCAGAGGGTCGGCCAGAGCCAGGCTTCTGGGGAGGCAGCAATGAAACCATATTAATTTCTGGGCGTGCGTCCATGTGTGTCTGTGTGTCTGTACTGTCTGAAATAATACACTTGACACAAACACACATGCTTCACTTCCAACACACAGAGTAACACAGGAGAGGGCTGAAAGGGAGAAAGCAATCTGATTGACAGGTTAATGAAGCAGTTCATAATAGCAATGGATATTATAACCTTAGAAACAGCTTGTAAATACCCAGTTGCTTTACATGTATAAACGTACTCCCATGTTCAGGTCTGTGTATATACATTTGCCTATTTATGAAATATATATGCATATCTAAAAGGTGCAGGAATGTGAAATCAATGCTCTGAAGCGAAACCAAAGAATAAATAGAAGCTGGATAAAATTAAGCTTCGTTAGCCTAGCAGCCATATATATCCCCTGCCTTTTATTTTACTCCTAGGGCTGGAAGTCTTCCAAAGCAGTGGAGGGACTTAGAAACACACATCTGACTGACTTGCACTCCTAAGCCCTCTTGGTATGCTTGAAAACTCCACCTTTGTGGGGTTTGTTTAATTGGTGGGGGGTTTTTTCCTTCTTCTTTTTAAATTTTGTTTTGTGGGGTTTGGGGCGGGAAATGGTGTTTATTTGTTCGTTTGTTTGCTTGCTTGGGGTTTTTTTGTATTTGTTTTGTTGTTTTGTTTTTAATCCCAGTGTCTTGGGAAGGGCAAGCCCATCCACACAAGGCTGGGAAATTGTGTTAGCATGAGGAGAGTGGAGATTGAACCCATATCTAATCCAGGGTTTTGACTAATTCCTCATCACTTTGGTATGTCACCCTTTGAAAAGCTAAATGTATCTTTTACTAGGCAGATATTTAGATGTCATTGTTTGCTTCTGTATTGTATATATCCGTGGGAATTTCCCAAAGTATTCTGGACTGGGGCAATGACTTACACAACAATCCCTTCTCTCTTTTGTGGGACCTATTAGCAAATATAAATAGCGACATACTGAGCTCTTGTGGATAGGCAACAACCCTGGAAGCTGAGAAAGCAAGTTCAGCATGACTAAGGACCTTTAGCTTTTCATTCTGTGACTCTGCTTTTACTTGTAAGCCTCAATTTTACAGTAAGATAATTCTCCTAGGTTCTTCTTCTAGCTCCTCTTAGAGAAAAATAGGAGAAGGTTAGAAGATTTCTCATACATACAAAGAAGTGTTCGACTTGCAAGTTCCCAGCACTGTTTCTAAGCATCATGACTGTGGATGGAAAAATTCAAAGAACCAAGTGTACTGGGAAGGATCAGAGCCACAAGGTTGATAGAACCCAAACCTACAAAATGGGAAGTTGATTTTATGACATTGAAGTTTAGCTCAGACTTGAACTCTTGTGAAAATCCTCAGCAAATTCCCATCTAAGACTATATAGGTAAGTTCCTGGCCTCAAATCTTCTGGAAAGAGTTGTGCCAGATATTTTCTTCCCTGATGGGAATTCCAAGATAAAAGCACTTAAGAGGTGAGATATGAGCAGAGACTGCTGATGTGATGTGTGTGGCACCATGCAAGGAGCATAGATACACATGCAAAAACCATGCCTGCAAGTGTCTAGCCACACATACTTGTGCTTTTGCTACCTCGGCAAGGGATACTTTTATTTATATGGCAACTTGCACTGTCTTGATCTCTCTCTTGACCACAGTTCTTGATGAGCTTGTGGTCTGAGCTCACAGGCAAAACAGTCAAGCCAAGTGTTTCTGTGTTAACCTTACAGCTGTGGAACAGAGGTAACTTGTCCCTGAACACATTCAAAGCTGAAGGCAGAGCTGGGATTTCGACTCAGATGTCCAGCATCGTGAGATTGTTATGTCTGTTTGTCTAGACTGGTCAATTATGCTAAAGCAACACTGGCTGGACATTTGCACAGAAGCAAATAGCTGTATATTGTAGTTTCTAGGAGTATCATAGCTCTGTAACTGGGAATCCTCTGGGTTTGGGTGCAGTTTGAACCACTAGAATACTGTTCTGCCTAGCATCCCCTGTTCTTCTTTAAGCTCCCTTTTCCTCTCTTCCCTAGAATTAGTGTCTGTAGTTGCTCTCCACAAGCATTTTAAACCCTAAACTGTAAAATAGAGGAGAACAGATGCAGATTAGGGGTGAGAGAAGTTTGATCTGTAGCCTGGAGAATTCATGCCCCTGCATCAGGGACTTGCCCTTAATTCACCGCTGGGGAGGATTGTCAGGTTTGAGCAGACTGATGCTGCTTGTGCAATTCTCTCCCCTGCCCCAGAGACCAGAGAGGGGCTGATTGTCGGCAGGCAGTTGGTGCCAACTTCCTGTGAGAGCAGTAGGTTAAGGAATGGGAGCTGGCAAGGTTTCCCTGTCTTTGGTGGTGAGAAGGAGCAGGCTATGCACGACAGTTCAGCTGTCTTCTACCACCCAGGCCAGCCAGCCAGATCCGTGAGGCCTCCCCAATCAGTGCAGCAAGCTCAGCTTTGCTGCCGTCAGCACTGCTGAGAGCAGAGGCTGAGGATGGGTGAATCCAAATATCCGGATTGCATGGATATTGGCTGGAAGCATTCCACCATATCCGTGTGGCTGCCTTTGCGTGATATTCATGCTCATCAGAAAATTAATTATTCCATTCACCAGGCTCTGTGAGCTGGGAGGATTACCTCTCAATACCTGGAGTTCCTCCTGGGGGTGGGAGAGGTGTGTGTGTGTGTGTGAGAGAGAGAGAGAGAGCGAGCTTGTCTGTCTGCATGCCCGTGTACCAACAGGGTATGTTGTGGACATAGATGTGTACAGACAGGAAGAGATTGTACCTGACTGTAGATACAGGGAAGGAATTGCACGACTAATGCAGAAATAAGGAAGATGCCTTGCTCTGTGTGTCCATGAAAGAGAGCTCCCTTGGGGATGCTGAGTGGCTTTGCATATCAGAAAGAGAAGTATTTTCTTCCAGGTAGGTGAGCTGTGTACAGGTAGCAGAGGGTGCAGGGCCTGGGTAGGTGGCAATGCCTTGTCTTTGCCTTTGTGTGTGTGAGAGGCATATTCGTGGCCAAGCTGTGTCATGCTTTTGAGATCTACCTTTAGAAGGGTTGATGTGTGTTTAATACAAGCCTAAACCTGCCCATGGTTTCCTGTGTACTTGTGCTTACAACAGGAAAAAGCTCATGTGTACACAACGATTGTTGAAAAACTGCACATGTGGTAGAAAAACTGGTGTCAGCTGGTTTAGTCACATTAGTACCTGTGATTTTGAATGCATTGGATTTGGTCTATGGCCCTCCTAAACACAGCTCCAGTTCTTGTCTTCCTTTTAGTACAGCTGATCAATCCCATGTACATCAGGGGGTAACTTCTATCAGCAAGCAAGCAGAATCAGGTCTTGTGATATTTAAAAAGAAAAGTTTTGCACTTCAGTTTGAAAGCTTTCCTGCAATCCTCCAAGTAACAGGATGGTTTTTTCCCATGTGGGGTAGTATGGTCTGTATATGAGCTGGGGTTTTCCAGCTGCAGCAGCAAGGAGTGATCTTTCCTGGAAAGCAAAATTGCTTTATTACGGCTTGGCTTTGAGAGCGCCCTGATTGGCTCTGCTAGGCAGCACAGCGCGGAGTTTCAAGCTCGGGGTATTCTTGGAAATTTGTGTTATTAATTGAAAGCTTATTAATGGCAAACACAGGATGACATTTTACATGGTTTAGTTATGTTCTGTGAGTCATTGGTACAATGCAGTCTCAGCCACAAGGCAAGGAATCTCCTGCCGTAACTGATAACAGAGGAGCAATAACAGCTCAGTTCCCACTAACTGGTCCTGAAGCAACAGCCACAACCCTTACAAATGTCTGATCATCTCCTCTCTCAGGAGAGGAGGTCACCCTCTCCTCTGAGGTGGTCACTTATCCTGGGGTTAAGGGAAATCTCAAAAGAAAACATACTTATTCACTGAGGTAATAAGCACTGGTTTGTTACTAGTGGGCTTCAGAATTTTGGCCTCTCTAAATCTCTGGAATTGCTCTTAAAAATAAAACGGCCTGGAACTGAGGGCACTGCTGACATCACACTGGAAGTCAGTAGTCCCATCTCTAGAACAGGATATGTGATGTTGTTCTAGATAATTAAACTTTGTTGTACTGAACAGTGGCTGGGTTCTCTAGAGAAATGCTTGAGTCCCATTCTGTCATGTTTGAGATGTGGGTCAAGTCTGGTTTATAAGGCAATAGGGGAAGCATTTGTGTTTGGAAGGGAATTGAATATTGCTTCTAATATCCTGCAAAAAAGTCAGTTTCCTCTGTTCAGCTTCATAAGATGGTCAGTGACAGATACCATACAATTATAGAATATGCTGAGTTTGAAGGGCCTTACAAGGATTATCGAAGTCCAACTCCCGGCCCTGCAGAGGACATCCCCAAGAATAACACCATGTGCCCGAGAGCATTATCCAAACACTTCCTGAACTCTGTCAGGCTGGTGCTGTTTCCCAGGAAGACCACTTCCCTGGGGAACCTGTTCCAGTGCCCAATCCCCTTCTGGGTGAAGAACCTTTTTCTAGAACCCAACCTAAACCTCCCCTGACACAACTTCAGGTCATTCTCTTGGGTCCTGTCACTGTTCACCACAGAGCAGAGATCAGTGCCTACCCCTCCTCTTGCCCTCAGGAGGAAGTTGTAACTGCAGTGGGGTCTCCCCTCGGTCTCCTCTTGTCCAGGCTGAACAGACCACGTGACCTCAGCTGCTCCTCATACGGCTTCACCTCTAGACTCTTCACCATCTTCATAGCCTTCCTTTGTGCTATCTAAAAATGAAAATGAGATTCTTGTTTAAAAAATAAGAGAATAAATGTCCTCTCTGCACTGCTGAGAGCTGTACAGGGGCATAGAGACAGCAGAGCTCCTCTGCACTCCCTTGTCCAGCAGCAGAATTATTTCCAGAACTGCATTGTAGGCACTGGGAGGAGATTATAGGCCAAGCACTTAAACTCTTCCACCCTGGTTAGCAAGAGCCCTACAGCTGTGGATTGTCTGATGCCAGCAAATAAACCAGATGGATGACAGGGATGGAGACAGGCCAAGCTGGGATGGAAAGCATAGTGTGCCCTCCTATCTTAATGGGCTTCTGAAAGATGAAGTAGTACAAGCTGAAAAGCTCTCTGTGTTGAGGTAATGGGAAACAGGACCTACTCTTTTTTATGAGGCTTCAGATGTGGCTTGTTGGGATCTCCTCTAATGCCACAGGATGAAGGGTGGTGTCCTTGATGCCTACAGGAAGGTGGGACATTTCCAGCCTTCACTGGAGAGAAGAATCCAGATCTACAGCTGCAAAGAACAGTGGGCTTGGGAAGAAAAATCCAGCAGTCATAGTGAGAGATATCATAGACCATATGCATGCTAGAGTGTATCACTGCAGTTGCCTGTTCTGGTTAGCAGGTTGCAGGAAGATAAAGCCCACCCAGTCTGCACAGGACAGTGATGGGTCAGTGCTTCTGATCAACATATGCTGCTTTTGCAAGGGGCCAAACCTGGCTGTTCCTCCAGCACCTCATGTCTGTGATTTGTTATCTGAGTGATGGCAAGGCCTACACCTCAGATCAAACTCTCTTTGTGCTAAGTGCTTTATGTACAAGTCTGATGAGATTCAGGTCCAAAAGGAGCTTTCTCCCATGATTAACAGAACATCGATTTATGGATGGGCTATCTCAAAAGGCTGTGAGAAAACCACAAGGCTTCATTTCACCAGCTGTTCAGGGTCCCCAGACTCCAGCTCTCTTCAAAACTCAAAGTAAGGTAACCTAGCCTTGTCTGTGCATCTCTGTTGACGATTTAGGCACCCAAGCTTGGTGTCCCCAAAAAATGAGTGATCTGAATAACTCATGGATCTCTTGAGTTGGAAGGCTACAGAAAATTCCCCAGGACTTGGTATATATAGGATTGTTTGGAATCACCCACGGAGTCCATTATCAGTGCTGAGAATTTAACTTGATCCTAGTCTTATGCCTTAGGTCCATGACTGGCTTTCCTCCCAACAGGCTAGCTGGGATTTTTAAAAAGATTAGCAGCAAGTATGTTCAGCACTAGAATATGCCTACTCCATTCTTTGGTGTACTCTGAGTTTAGGGTATTCCAGCTTTACTAGGAGATCAGTATCTCATCACCAGGAAACACAATCTGCTGGAGCTTTTCTCAAAATAAAGGGTTGAACCTCAGTTCAGTGCCTCTTCAAGCTAGGCCAAGCTGCTTGCAAGTCTGTTTTGGAAGGGATTACTGAACACACCCCTCAGTGTGCTGGAAAATCACCTCTGCTGGTAATAGGTACTGTCCAGACAGATTACATTGTGTTTATGGGGTTCAGTGTGGAGGGGTGGATACAGGACATCTTTGCCAGGCTGTTTATGGCTGTAGGGGAGCATGCCCTTTCTAGGTGTGATCCTCACCTCCACCATTTGTCCTTCTTCCTCTATTCTGCCATCCCTGAAGCAGCCTGGATTGGTTATAGCCCACATGTTACAGTGGCCAACCTGCAAAGAGAGAGCCAGAAAAAGTTAATGTGGAGTTCTGGTCTACTCCCAGGATGCATTTGGGCTGCAGCCCATAATGATATGTATAATTGCGAAGGCCTGCCAAAAAAAGCAGGCTGGATTTAATTGAGTCAACACACTGCTATTAATAATAAAATGGCAGAGACTTTGCTATTAATCACTCGTGCTGGCTTTATCGCAGGCAGTCTCGGCTATCTGGCTACCAAACAAGACCTTTAAAAAACATGGTGCAGTGGAAAAGTTACTAGTGGGAATACACCTGCAAACAAAATAAACCTTGTAAATAAAATGTTCCTTGCAGAAGAATGTTCTTTCTGAAGGGACATCTTATCTGGGAGGCAAATGGGATTCTGTCAAATGCCTACGTCCTGCAGCAAAATCCTCTTTTTATAGGAATAGATCACTGGAGGATGCACTTGGCAAATGGTGCATCTTTGGAAAAGGTATGCTTGATAAAGGACTTTGTACAGGGGAATAAAGGAATAAAGGGAATAAAGGGAGAAATGAATCCTCCAAAGAGAAAGGTAATTGCTGCAGGAGTATAGCACAGCCCAGAGAGGAATGCATCTGTTACTAGTAAATGGAAAACACCATATCCAATGAGTTACTGAACAAAAATGGAAATGCAAACTAAATAGCATGCCTGACACCAAAATTACAGCCCTCCTTGTAGAGGGCTGGACAAACTGTGGTATATTGAGGTGAATGGCTGGGTGTAGAGCTCTGTACCCCAAAGTGGATGCTGCCAACACTGCATGCAGCACCATTGAAGGAGTAGGGTCTGGTCTTCTGAGGGATTTTCAAGGCCTAGAAGTGCCCTCTTCCCTATGACCTGACTTGGTGTGGAGGAAGGGCTCGAATGGGGCTCCAGCCCTTTCACACATGAATCATGTTTGCTTTCATGCCCATGTTCCCTGTGGCCCTCCCGGTGAACTGTGCCCCATTGCCTGAGACTGGTAGTGTTTCCTCATGGCAGTGCAGTGCATTTTTAAAAGCCGCCCCTGCTGAGGTTGTTATGGTAGCAAACATGGAAATGACAATCTTCACTTTTGCTTCTGAGTAGAGCAGCTTGTGGTGACTATGTCTGGGAAGGCACCATGTGGCAAAAAGGTCTGAAACCCAGGAAGAAGGGAATGGGCTTGAAAACCTGAGCAGGGAACAGGATGTGTCTGTAGGCAGAGCCAAAGGATGTAGAGCAGGTATAAGAGAATACAGATGCATTATGTTACTTTAAGTCTAAGAGGTTTTGAGGCTTAAAAACATTACTCTTCTAGCAGACAGTTGGAAGGGTAGAATCCCCTGACTTCCACACCTAAGAATGCCAAAGAATGGATCTTTTCTTCTCTTGCAAGTTTTCCTGCACAAAGGGATACATTTTCTCTACACCTGTGCAAAAAATCTCTGTGCATCGTGCACCAAAGAGTCAAGCAAAATAAATGATTTAACAGGCTAAAAGGCCTCTTTCTGCTATGAATTACCAAAGTCCATAAATGAATGCAAACATTATCCCTCAGAAGGAAAGAGAAAAAAGAAAAGAGAAATGAACAAAAAAATCTCAGAAAAAAAATTATCCACTTCCTGCTGTTTTCCTTTCCTCCCCATAAAGCGAGTGTCTTATCCTCAGAGAAATTCACTTCATTGTTAGAAATAGCCAAAATTGGCTTGCAACTAGTAAAGATGCCAAGAATTTGCACCTTGCTCTGTGACCTAAAGCAAAAATGACATGAACATTGACAAATTTGACAAGGAAATTTGTGCAAAAAACAACTTCTATTTGGCTAGCCAAGCAGCAAATATGTCGGATGATATGCTTTATTAAGCAATCCATTTTTCAGCAATAGCTGCACCATCTGCAAAGGTTAGTGTGCATCAGGCTTTCCACAGAATTTCATCTGCGTCTGCAGCTAGGTGCAACACACGACCACATTTTTCATGTACATACAATTTTGGATGCAAATAGAATACTTGATGAAAGAGGTGACCTTCCGGACTGACTTCCCCCATGCAGTAAAGTCACAGGCGCAGAAGCAGCTGAGAGAAACATATCTCTGCCTAGAGGGAGGCAGGGAGCGGCAGAGAGGAAGGAAGGGGAAAGTGAGACATAAAAAGAAGAGGGAACTTCAAGAAAAAGTGTTTCCCAAAAAAATGGCTTGGCATATTGCATAGCAGAGACTCTGCACTTGTACCAGTCCAAGTGGAATGGAAACTGTCGAGTGAGGTAGTTGCAGTTTTCTTCTGGATGGTATCCATCTCTCCATCTTACGGTTTTTCTCTTGTGTGGTTCCTGCTACTACACTCTCTAAAGATCATTGTCTTTCATTGCTCCCTCTCACAGTTTGCATTCCAGACTTGTCATCTCTTAGGGATGGACCATTTACCTTATTGCTACTACAGCCCCTGCCTATGGCTGCTGGATCTCCTTCTGAACATCCTTGGCTTAACAGGATGTATTTTCAATATCCAAGGAGGGGAAGCATTGCTTTCGAGTATTAGTCAGACATACCTATTTTCTGACTGGTTTTGAGGGATTTTTCTTTAAGTCATGATGGTCTTGTCTCTGTATTTTCCTACACAGTTTTCTAGTGGATGGATATGGCCTTTCATGTCCTGTCTGCCCTACATTAGGTGAAATCAACTCTTCCCTAGTCCCCAGTCTTCTTCCCCAAGTGTACGCTGTACACATGGCTCCCTACGCCTCATTGATGGTTGCTGGTTATAAATTCATGTTCTCAATCCCTACTCCACTTAGCCGAAGTTGGATGCCATCCCAGTGCCTTGCAACTGTCCCTGGTCCAGTGGAAAGTTTAATCTGCCAGTTCATGCCGTGCCATCCTATGGGGAGAGTTCAGTTCAGTGCAGCTCCACACTGCACAGAGAGAAGCTCATTAGCAGGACATGGTAGTGTCTGATGACACTGTGGTCCAAGAAGGCATCATTAGGCACAAAATGTTTTCTGTAGCTCTCTGAGATTTCCCAGTAACTTAAGGAGTTCAGACAGCTACTGTGGGGGCACAGATGAAATGGGGAGCAGAGATGCGCTCTCCAGGGGCCATCTCCCATCTGTGTCTTTTGCAGGAGCAGATATTGGACAAAGCCTTTGACTCCTTTTTCACTCCTTGGATCCTTGCTGCAAAAGATGCAGATGGGACTGGCTGGGCCTGGCAGGCACGCTCTTCCCTGGTTGGCTGCTGAGTGGTGTTAAGTGATGAATGTTAAACTTAACAAGGGGACTTACAGATTTACGTAAGGATTTTACTGCCTGCCAGGTATAAATGATGGAGCAGCTTTGATCTTTAGGGGGATCAGTACTGGAAGTGATTTAAACTAAAGTTAATAAAACTGCTTAAAACTGTACTCTGTAGTCCCACAGGCTGAAGGAGCCCTTGGTCACTTGACTGCTCTAAGTAAAAATTGTTCACATTTATGAGGGAGACCAAATCCCACTGGCATTAACTGTGTTTCCAGCTGAATAATAAATGGTATCTTCCAAGAGTCCTGCAAGTCCTTCCCTATGTGCACTGCAGGTCCCACAACCTGCTGGAGCCCCCAGGCTGCAATCCACAGATACAAAAAAAGATAGACCCTTTGTCATTCTGTGGGCTTTTCTCATCTGCTCTCCACTTCATATCCCTAAACCAGGTCTGATCCTTTTGCCATTTTGCAGCGCATCACAAGCTACTGATGGAGCTTTTTAATATTTTGTCATCAAGTGAAGTTCTGGAATTCTAGGTGTTTACCTTTGGAATTTGCTGGCCAGCAGTGACAAGTACATGCCATAAACATTAAAATTTCATTGGCTTCGTGGCAGACTTTGCCACCATGTACCTGTAGAAATTGGACATCACATTACAGATTTTATGAATGGTCCTGTAATGTCTTCTTTCACTGCAATGCATCTTAAGAAAGTTCCTTTACGAATGTGAAAATTTTAATTTTTAATGGGGGACCTGTTTTCTGTCTACCAGGAATCTCAGTCACCTCCCACAATATAATCATGAGTATTTCCACTGGGGATTTCCATAACATCCCACGATGAAATGATGCGAGCTGCAGTGGGCAGGATGCTTAGATGTTGGTGCAAACAGGACTTGTGCAAGCTTCACTGATTCAGGTGAAGAAGTGGCTCTTTTGTAACTATCGGAGAAGTTGATGGGATTTACTGATACCCCTGCATTAGCCCAGCTCATTAGGTTTACAAGTGAAAACAAATTCCACGCGTTAATTGTGTTCACAGCTATGAAGCAAACAGGCCTTCCCTACTTGCCAGGGGGTCTGCTGTCAACTGGAGTCACCAGGCTGTCCCCACAGACATACACAAATGGAAGTCATCCTGCTATTGCTATAGGGTTTTCTAATTCTCCTGCCATTTCCTAGAAACTCTTTAACAACTACCAGAATGCCTTCTGTCTGTTTGGTAACAAAACAAGTAGCCTTTCACGGCCCTCTCTAGAAATCAGTGATTGACAGCCACTGAAATTGAATTAGCAGTAACTCACCACTGGTAGAAAAAATACTTTTTTGTTTTTTATTTCAGTCCAGTGCGCTGTTAGTGATGAAACTCTGCAGCACAATGATTTGATGAGGCCATGATCTTGGAAAGATACAAAAAGAGATGGGCTGTTTCGGGTGGATCATGAGGAAATCCTGAACTATAAAAGTACAGTCAGCTCTGGGATGGGATTTGCTCTGTGGGGGAGCCAGCTGGAAACTGCCAGTGCTTGGGAGGAAGTTGCATGAAAATCTTGTTACTTGTACCTTGTTATATAATTACCTCTTGCAGAGTGTGGGTTTTTTTCTGAATTACAGTCACTGTTGGAGACAGGTTATGGGCTTAGACAGACCACTGGCTGGACAGCCTGGTATTTCCTGCATTCTTACTTCCATGGATCCTCTAATAGCCCTGCTGCCTGGCTTTGTCCTGCTATTGTGTCTCACTGCAAGGATGGTCTGTGTCTGAGATTGTCGGGGGATTTCTGCAGACAGATTCTAGTGGTATTTTCAGAGCCCCCTGATATGCTCCTCACACTCCTGTAGCATTTTCTAAATTCCCTGGGGGCCGAGGGTCATCTCTCACTTTACATGGGATAAATTGATAATGACACAATGAAATCAGTCATGATGAAATGGCTCCAATTTTATTACAGTGGGAGGGGATTTTGGATCTGTGTTGCTGTTGTGTTGTCTCAGGAGCTGTACTTACACCAGTGGCTTTTTGCCAAAAATTTCCAGTGGTATTTTGAAGTCTCCCATTCCATCCTATATCTTGACACTAGATTCAACAAACTGTGTTTGGAGGTTTTCTATGTGTTTCCAGAGAAGACCTTCCTGTTGCATCTTGTAGCAGCCTGTCTGTTTGCTGTGGCTGGATTTTTGTGGGGCCACAACTGTTTTGTCAGAGAATGAGGGGAAGTGATAGATCATCTAGTGAAGACTAGATGATCTAGCATGGCTGGAATTTGCTCTTCATCCACCTATCAGTGCAAGAGAAGAAGTAGTTTGGGAAGCATCACTAGATTTGGGGCCATTTTCTTGTGGCTCCTATTTCTCTCTTTCCTTGTACTACTGCATCAGACTAAGGGCTAGATCCCAGCAACTTTCTTACTCCCTTGAAAAAGATGCTATATGTCCCTTGAAGTGTGGGAAAATCAAGCATATTATACCCTGAGACTCCTTTGAACCCAACCCTCTGCTCTCAGCTCGTTTCTGCTTCCTGGTGTTTTTCCTGTGCTGCAATGTGGAGTAGAGCACTGAAGTACTCAGACACGATAAATCTATGCTGATTTACCTACTAAACAATTGAGCCCAGGTCAGATAGAGAGCAGAGAACCCTCCAACAGAGTATCTTTAAATGAAACCACAGGCAGGTATTTCAGCCCAGTTAGCTAGGCATTCAATTATGGCCTTTGCTACAGAGTAAAACCAGTTTTTCCAAAGGACACCGGCAGCAACCTCTTAAAAAAGGAGTTGTGGCCCCTCCCCAGTGACCTTTCCTTGTCAAATGCTACATGCTGTGATGTTCCTACACAATAGAGAACACTCTGCTCTCTGTGTACTTGGCAAAGGAAGAAATGGCTTTTTTAATCTCATTGCATGAATTATTGGCAAAACGTTTGAAGTGGCTCCAAGATTCCTCTCTGACTGACTTGCATTTTCTCAGGAGATTTGTGTAGTTTGGGAGTTTGGAACCTGTAACTGAATAACTCGTAGAAAGCATTTGCTACTTTTTGAAAGGATGCTGTGTCCTTGCAGAAAAACCACTTCATCTGCTGCATCAACATCCATTTGCAGAGGACAAGCCTTGCTGGGTTTCCCCTCACCTTCTGCTGCCCTGCCTGGCCCCCAGCACAGGTATTGCCTGGAGGCAGTGGGGCTCTGCCCTGCCAGGCCTTGGGCAAACATCAGCGTGTGCCAGCACTTGCCCTGAACAGTCCATAGAGACAGGGCATGGAAACACAGGCAGCAGCGTGGGGTCGTGTATAGAGGAAGTGCCAGGGCTGGGATTAAGACCTGTGCTCCTGTCACTGAAGCCTCATCAGCCTTGAGGTACAGGGAGGGACACCTTATATTGGTAGCCAGCCCTTTTCTCTTTGTGTACTGCTTCCCTGGGCTTGCTCGTGTGGCTCTGCCATGGGCCAGGTATTGCTCCGGGAATCTAGTGCAGACCACGTCCTTGCCTTTTGACAGAGCATCCCTCTGACTTCCTGCTGACCACAGCGAGTGAAGGCTTGTCACAGAACAGGGATGGCCACCTCCCCTTCTTGAGTGCTAGGCTTCTTTTTGCAAGATCAAAGTGGAGGGAGTGTGCCAGAACCTGCCAAACTGCTGCTGCGGAGACTGACAGGGAGTGACAGAGCCTGAAACTGTCTGGCAGATTGTTTGTTTAATGGGGGAAAATGTTTTCCCGACACTGTAGAGCACTTTGAATCGTAAACGATGTCAATAACACACGTTCACCTGTTCGTACCACAGAGTTCTCCCTCCTATGCCATCCCTTTGGTAGGAGGCTCCATTAATGCCCAGACTGCCGCCAAATACCACGAGCCTGTGGCTGATTTGCCAATCAGGGCCGGCAGCAGGAGAGTGACCATGCCGTGGGGGCAGTGATCCCTGCAGGGTCGCCAGTGTGGCAGCTCCAGGAGAAGAGGAAAGGGGATCACAATGGCTTCATTCTTCACCACACTCCCCCTGGCCCCTTCAGCCGGCCCTGGTGGCTGGCCCAGCCTCTAAGACTTCCCTTCAACTTTGATTCCCTGGGCCTGCAAAGTGGAAAATGAATTGGATCTGAGCCATGTGCTACCCTGCTGTCACCTGGTGTCATTTTTATTTTTCAGGCTGAAATGGTCCCAGAATATTGGCAGCTCTGAAATCATAAGGATATCTAATCGGGTGATTTATGCTGGGAGGGATTTGACTGGGAGCCAGGAATTGGTAGTCACATTCTCCTCCTCCCTAACCAGGGAAGGACCTCCTGCCTTTGGTGGGGGTTATGGGGTGTCATTTGTTTTGCACCTGCGAGGTCCCATCCTCACCCCTGGGCCGACCACCGCAGAGCTGCCAGCTCAGCTCCCTGCCTCCCCAAGCCAGTAAATAATTACCTCCCCCTTCCCATCTCTGGAATGCGTACATAAGCAGCATAGCCTACCTATGCTACTTGGCTTACTGTTAAGTCCTAAATAAAGCTAAAAAAGGATTAATAGCCCTTTGTGATACAACATTTAAAAAAAAAAAAATTAGAAGGCAGTTTGTCTTGCACTCCGTCACCTTCGGACCCAACAAGCGAGCGTGTGGAGTGGTTGCTGCTCTAAACTGCACCCACG